>VMRN01000085.1:320-113675 GCA_010277015.1 Poeciliopsis turrubarensis | reverse complement strand
ATATATATATATATATATATATATATATATATATATAAATCTTCAATCAACTGAAGATTGATCTCACAGAATCTTCAATATGAGATCAAATACACAAATGAAACATGATTTTAAAAATTTTTTTTATGCTTTTCATACAACTTAACCAGTTCCAATGGCTATGGAAGTGTTGTGCTTTGAAATAAAACACCAAGTTATCACACAGCATTGTGTAATCTCAATGCCCTCCTTTAAATTATTGATTATCTACGGGGAAGAGCTACGACCGAAAACTGATACCAACCAAATTCACTTGCATTACACAGGAGAAGGCTCGGTGATCAAAATACAAGGTTTCAAATAAGGGTATCTGCTATGTGACACCAGACACATGCCGTCTACATTACGGTAACAAGTGGCAAACACACCAGCAGCACAGGGAAAAACACACCGATACTTGAAAACAGATTATAGGCTTGATTTAGCAGGAGTATTTGTGCATGTAAAAAAGAAAAATTCATAAACAGAAACGTGTAAAATGTTACAACACAAAAGCCATATTTACATAAATCTAGCTGTGATCTCGCTTTCTAAGGACAAGGCATACAGTGGATAAAACTTTTTTAACCAGAGCCATTCTGTTCGTAAGAGCATTATTTCTTCTCATCCCCTTGCTGTATTTTGTTTCTTCTCATCTTCACTCAGTGGCTCACTTCAAGGTGTCCTGGAGTGAAATCCTATTCAGGAAAGGAGCTGCGGCAGATGAGTCTGACTCTGCTGCTGAATTATTGATTGATCTATTACATCACATACATTTAACAACCCAGAGGATCCACAGCTACACACACAGGTCGACAGACCCAAAAAACTCCACATGAACACAGCCTAATTTTATAGCGAACTATAATCTTTCTCTGCTTCAACTTTACACCTTCTATTTTCCTGCAGACATCTGAGCAACTGTTCTTTGTTTTCATCTTTGCAAGAGTCCTGCAGAAAAACTGCAAACCACTTAAAGGAGGAAGTATGAGGCAGTGTACTGGCCCTGTTCAATAATTACAGCAAATATGATCGATGGAGGTCAAATCATCTTGAATTTCAAGGCATTTGGTAATCTGGTTTGAAGATGTGTATCGGTGGAGCAAGCTAAATTTGATTTCAAACACAGCAAATGCGGGATGAACTTGGTGAGTGAAACAGAGCAGCGAGGAAGGGAAATCTGAAAATGGAAGATGGTAGAAACATCTAATCGAAGAACCAAGATGAGTATTAGAGGGATAAAAAGTCAAATATATAGGAACATTTTGCATATGAATAAAGATTTTTCTATTCTTCCCATCATCCCTTGCTCTGTGATGTCCTCCCCCCTCCAGCACCCCTCCCTTTATACCCACAATGCTCTTGTCCTCAATACATAATGCAGAATATCTCATTCGTCCTCCTGCTGAGGCATTGTACATCCTGTAGCATAACTCAGTGTGTGTTCGAAACTGGGCTGAGCCTCTCTGCTGGCTCTCTGTGGTTATAGTACAATAACATTAATCAACCATTACAGTGGCTCACAAAGCCCTGGATAGCTCATCTTGCTTTTATTTCCAACAATACACGATCACATGAAGCAGGTGACACCCAGGGATATTGGCTAGTATGTCTATAGATAACACATGTGGGTGAAGCAGACTCTCTTAACGTAAACACACACTAAAATATGCAGTTTATACTGACCAGTGATGCGCGGCGAAGTCTGCGGCTCATGGGTTTGTCAAAAGGTGGGCTGTTCATGGCAAACTTCTCCAAGTAGCCCTCTGGCAGTCGGATATCAGCAGGGAGAGACAACCGCTTGTTTATGTCCTGAGAAAGAAAGTAAGAGAGGAACGCTAAATACGTGCATTTAAATTACCGATTTACCAGATACAGATTTATTTCAAGCTTTCATAGTTTTGGTTTTAATGTTTATTTGGATAGAAATATCCTTTATTGTCCCTCAGAAGGCTTTAAAATTATTTTACATTCAAAGTTTAAAACGTTTAATCTTTTTTTAAAAGTGAACAGGACAAAAATAACTGTGACTATTGCTCTGTCCTTGAATGAATACATTTCTATTATTAGTATATCCTGAAGAATGTGTTTTCATCAAATTAGGGTCATAATTAGGATTCATAAAAACACTTAAAAAGAAGTCTTTCTGCAGTAAAGAAAAGAAGCATTTCAATATTCATGGAAAAGAAAATGCTGAGCAGATCCCAAAGACTGCAACTCACCACAAAACACAAAGTAGTAATATTCATCAGTTACGGCAGACCACAGGTATCGGAGCAGAATGACAATAATATCTTTAAAGCGATTAGAGTCAAAGAATCTTTATTTAAAGGTTAACTTAGGTTTATACTTTTATATGAATTGAACTCTACTTTGAGGCATTATTAAAACGTTTGCCATCCAAACAGCAAGAAATCACAGGATCTGATGTAGCCTACAGGAGTATGGATTACCTGTAAATGACTCTGGCTGCTTAACAGTCCTGCCTCTGGACGACTGACAGAAAATATTTAGTGTATTATGTAATTGTATTAAGATAAAAGAGATGATGCACACTTGTGCTGTACAAATCCATCACATTTTTTAACAAAAAAAAAGTTGTGATGCATTTATAAACCAATAATAGAACCAGTTATCAGTTTTTATGTTTCCATTCTTTATTCCTTTATTCCTATCAAGAAAAAGTATAACAATTGTGATCTCAAATCAATAATTTGTTTTGTTGTTGTTTAACAAATAGTAATCACTACAGCACCTAACAACTTGAATATTTTAGCTAAAGGTAAATTATAATGTTGTATATTGTAATTAAATTTGGATGATAACATTTTTTTAACCTAGTCTTCCATTATAAAGCAGGTCACCATAGAAATGCTCTTGAGTAGTTCTTGCATGCAGCTTAAGCTAAAACAACTGGAACAACTCGTCATTCCCTACAATAATTTGCCTCTTACATGTTATCCATGTAAAACATATTCACCAGTGCCAGTCACAATTTGTTTCCATGGCAGCTGCAGCTGATTGGCCAAGCCTCAACACCCCCACAGTGTGACTTCTTGATATGAGCGTTCAAATTAATCTGTGTAAATTTACATGAGAACATTGGCTTCAGGCTACATGAGTGTTTGTGTATCTTTTGGGATAAATTAATAATATTAATAGATGGATTTCAGTACCAGTAGAAGTTTTATCTGAGCTGAAGCTGCATCAACCAGATTTAGCAGCAGGCATCTCAACAACACGGATGCATAACAAACATGTAATGGCGTGCCTGATGCGTTAGAAAATGGTTAATAATTTCAAGCAATAAAAAACAACAAACAAGAGATGGTAAACATACTTTTTAACTTCAACACACATTTGAATGAAAAACAGGAATGGAAAGCTATTACAATGTCTTTAATAATAAGAGGAGCCTTCATTCATGTGCTCTGTTTGAGGGGCAAAAATGGTATGAGTCACAAGTTCACAAAGGCACTGGGACGCATACACGCTCATTCACTACTACAGATTCAATAAATCCCCCCACACCCACACACACACACAAATACACACGTGCATTCCCCATACTCACAATGCAGATCAGCTCTAGTAGCTCCCTCATTGTCCTCCTCAAATGTGTTTTTCAATGCACTTACACACACATGCGCTTTCAACAATGTATATGTCTGTGACCTGATACATGACTGCACACACAGTGAGGGAGAGAGAGGGAGGGAGAGAGAGAGTGGGCTGGCACTGTGGTGGTGTGCCATCCACATGCTCAAAAAGAAGGAGGAGGGGAAGAAGGAGCAGAGGAATGGACAGATTCCTGAGGGGGAAAAGGCAGATGGGGGGAAGGGGTGAATAAAGGAGGGGTGATGGATATAGAGAGAAAGCACTTCTTTTATCTCTCTTTGCCCTTCATTTCTCCATCAGGATACTTAACCATACCTCTGCCTGTCTTAAAGCAAGAAATATTTCACCCCAGCATGTTTTGCTCCCACATTATTCCCCCCATCGTCTTCCTGCCTCTCTTCGTGGTAAACATGCTCTAAATTAGTCCTTCCCACTGCTCACAGCCATCAGAAACTGGGCATCCAGAGGCATTTCCAGTAATACTGCTGTGCTCATCAGTCAGCTGCTCCTTCGTAAAGATGCACACTGACAGAGGCTTGAGGGAAGTGCTACGTTCAAAACAAGGTTCTGAACAGAAACCTTAGCTGAATGTCGTTAGCACAGGTACAGTTACATACTAAAGCAATGCTAAATGAAAAATCTGTTTCCGGGATTTGTCTTTGTTTGGAGTACACACCAAAAGTGGACGAAAAAGTTGTAAATTATGCTAGCTTCTTTATCACAATTTAATGAAACCAATTAATAAGTCATTTTGTCAATGCCTCTGGCATCTGTGAGATACACACAAGGTGTCTTGTGCCATTTGTTCCTCCTGCAGCAGCTGCAATGGTGTTAAATACCAACAGCAAATGCTGCAAATACTCTGCAGTTTACTGGTGATAAAAGAAACAAGCTTCTCTGATAATTCAGCTGTAAGAGAGTAAAATCTTAAGGCCCTGACATCTAGATAATCATTACTTAAATTGGAGGGAGAAATTGTGCTAACAACAACACTTTTCGATGCTGAAGTTTTTATTGAAGGCAGAATACTCCATTTTGTTAATTCCAGTAAAAAGTGATGAGGGTAATAACTACAAGAATAAGCATCATACAGTAATATTGTAATATTAGACAATACTTATTAGTCTAAATAATAAAATAATAACTTGCTCACAATGTAATCACGTTTTTGAGCCAAAATTGTAATAACAACTTATCAATATTGTAACATGTTATGAAGTAGTTGGTGTAACATAAAAATAATCTTTAAAAAATGTAAAGTGGAAGCTTTAAGTCATTATACCCAATTAGGACTGCGTGTTTTACATATAATGGTTTTCTAAGTTGTTATACCTATTACAAAGAGACAGTGATCTGCCTTCTGCTGGAAAAACACCAAAAGTTTTCTGCTTATAGTTACTGATTCTAACTATGTTTTATTGGGCCTTTGTTTGGCAAACTGTTGACACTCAAACTGCTTGGTTAGGTTTAAGAACCAAACCTACCTGAAACAGTTGGTGATTAAACAGATTATGGGTCATTTCTGCCACCTAAATAAGACGACTCTGGATCCCAATATAACAGTACCAAAACCAGCACTGTTTGATTTATTAGTGTGCCCAATCTATCAAGATTGCTTTACAATCTGATACCCCTTAAAGTTCTGGTACAGAGTGTAATGGATGGTGGCGGAGAGAAGGTCTCCCCACAGCCTCTGGTGTCAAATCTCAAATGATTAATATTTCCAGGTGTTCTTTCCTCAGAGCCTGATCCTCAGAGCAGTCTGTCAGGGGTAAAAGCCTTAGTGTATTTGTGTCTCTGAGCTTCATGCACCTCATTAGATATGCGCCGGTGATGATTGTTCCTCATGCGGACCCTCACTGGACTCTGAACCTCGTCAGAGGATGTCCCAGACGCTTGATCACTCTCACCATCTGAACCCATCTTCACATTTTCATGGACGATACCTGTAACACACAAACACGGACAAAGTCACTCTTTGGTTCAGTAACAAACAAAACACACTTAAAATAGATTTTGTAAATTGGACAGACTTATTTGTTGATTTGCTAATTAAAACAAGTCATTGTCCTATATAGTTGTAATGATCCACTGTCTCACAAAATTATTCATTATTATTGATTTTTGTTTTTCACTTTACAAATGCAAATTTTAATGTATTTTATTTAATATGCTACAATAAAGTAGCATATTATTTGTCAATATCCCCCCTGGAGATTAATGAAGTATATCCATTCATTCATTCAAACAGGGTTTTCTTTCCTTGGTCAATCACAAAGTAGTTGATTGACCTACATTGTGTTGGTCCGACTTTGTGTTATAGGACTTAAAAAGTCCTATAAAATACTTTTCGGTGTGTCACTGAAACACAACAAAGTTTTAAAAGGTTCCTAGGGTATGAATACTTTAACAAGGCTCTGAATCCTTGAGATTCCCTGTTCTATGAAAGCCAAAGACAGACCTCCAGATGATTGATGGCACCACCAGTAATGGGAAGGGGTGTAAGCCAAGTGTGTGTAAAATGGCACTCATAAGGTGAGGAGGTCAAAGATCAATGTAACTGCATGGAACAGGAGTTTTCCTGCTTGCCACCCCCAACACCTTCATCTGGCCTAGAATCCATCTGATTAATGAGTCATGGAGCAGCTGACAAGGCCGCCTCCATCATGTTGGTGTGTTTGTGAGGTAAAAGTGGGGGAAGGGACAAAATGGTCTCAACTTGCTGTCACAGAGACTCTGGGTCATGAACAGCACATAACACATGTGTTTGGACCTTGGTGCTGGTGTTCATGTTTTCACTGAGTTTATTCAAAGAAGACGGACTTGTTCAAGAAAGGGAAAACATTGACAAGTAATCTGCCATAAACTGCACCATTTACCCTTGATACAGCCAGTCAGCTTGAGATAAGACATTCAGACAGAGATTAGGAGGTTAGAGGGAGAATGAACATGGAGGAGAGAAATGATTAGAAAGAAAGAAAGATTATTTCATTGACTTACTATGACACATCAGCCATGAGATTTAAAAACTCTGGGCCAGAAAAGTGAAACTATTTGTTTTAGTATGCTGGGCTGTCAGCTGCAGACAGCTAAGGCTTATTCTAGGTAATTCGTTTGTATCTATTTCTGTAAAAAAGGATACGAGAAAAACAAGCTGAATACTTTGTCAAAGAGTTTGAGGATGGAAAATAGAGAACAAAGCAAAAACAAGAACAGTAAATAATATTTTTTCTATTTGTAAGGCTTGAGAATATTCTCAAGTCTATCTGATGTCACCAGAAACATCTAGTCACACTTTTTATATCCTGATACTAAGCATACCATCTAACCGGATATGCAAACTGATATAGACTTATACAAACTGGGCTATTAATTTCAATAATTATGAGACATACTAATTATTGTTTTTTTGTACAATAATGTTATGTAATTGTTTTAGAATGACAGAATTCTCCCATTCCACCATTGTGTAGTGAAAACAGAGAAAGCACTATGCTGTAGAGTCTTATCTGGTCGCATCATGTCCCTATACTAACAGTATCTCCTCCTTTACCCACTTTTTCCGTAAGTTGTGAGCAGTAAGGAAGAACCTGAAACCCTTTGTACCTTTGACTTCCTGATAAAACAGGAAGAAGTCATCTAATTTAAAAGTGTCTTGGCTGCAAAAACAACAGACGGTTATAGTTGGCGTTACTTTTCTTACAATACTTGTCTGGGTGGAAAAAAGGTTGACAGCAATCTGAAAGTATCTGTGTGTGTTGCTTTAAAATGAACAACTGACTGCAAGACTGGCAAGAAAGTTGAAAACCTGGCTAGTTAATGATTAAAGATCTCTTGTCAGGCAAAGCGCCTTACATTAATAAGAGAAACAGCAGAAAAACTAACACTCTAATTTGCTTTACTTTATCTCTAAAATCCAATTTTTCTGATACTTTTTCCATATAGTTGATTTTAAAAAGAGAATGGCTGCTAACACTCACTTATGTTTATACTTCCATATCTAACTTGTTAAAGCTTTAAACATTGTTAAAGAACTTAATATTTTATTGATGTGATTATCTCATAGCAGTAGTAATAGCTGTAGCATGTTTTGTCATTAAATGAAATAAATCAGGTTATATAATAAGTTAAGGTTATTTTGTGAGACTTTAAGACAATTTCTTTAAAACATCTAAAATATTATAAGGAGATTGTAAGAAAATTATTTTAGATTTGTTATGTTAAATGTCTATAAGTTGATAAAAAGAAAACATGACAAATATTAAACTTACCTAAAAAGTAAATTTCAGTTTGTGTTCAGAGATTTAATCACAACACACTTCTGATGTAAGAATACAGGTAACAACATTAATGAAGGTCAGACCACGGAGCAGCCAGTTGTCACATAATCAAGAATTAACTTTCACAACCCAGATGGTGAAACCTTAAACTGGAGGTAACTGATACCAGAGTCAAGGGAAACTGATCCTGGGCATCTACAAATGAACAGAAGCTGACACAATTCCACGAGCTTGTGACAAGTGAGTATTGAAGCACTACAAGTATAACAAAGGAAGTTCTTTTAGAGGACCCTGATCTTGCTTGTTTGCATATACAGTCAAGTAGATGAGGGTGAATCAGATGTGGTGGGAGGAAATTTCCATCACTATGCAAACCAAACCCAACAATCAGCCCAGGTCGTTTCACATTCAGTACAAATGTCACACACTTCTTGTTCCACCAAATCGTCTTTCTAATATCTCCTGCAGCTCTCCTTTTTCCTGTTTCTCTGAAGACAAAGAGCAGACAGTAAATGTCACAAGTTACCCCTGCGTCCCTGCAAGCAGACCGGTTGGCCTAGTTAGGGTTGCTGACTAAATGCTCGAAGACTGAGCGGGATACTTTCAGGACAACCTCACCCAGCTCTGCATGTGCTCCAGGAAGCTGGAATTCTATATAGCGCACACAAAAAAGAACTTCAAAAGGAGGATGCAAAACCCAGTGAGGAGCAGCTTCAAACTGTGAAGAAAGTCCGAGATTTACTTCAAAGACTAAAGAAAATCTTCAGATTTCCTGTTATGAGCCTGCTAAACCTCCTCTGTTGAACTCAGTATTTTTACTTACTGCTCTTACAAGCTAAACTATATCAAACTTTTAAAAGAGAACTCCTACTTTATGGTATCCCTTGGGACCACGTTGCAACCAAGTCATCTTTAAGTTTGGATGGATAAAAATGTTACTTGTGGAATATTTGGAGCCAGCGCTTTTACCTATATTTGAAAGATGCATACAGTTCCAATACATTCTCAGATGTTGCCTTGGATTGATGGATATTCAGGATTAGGGTGCAGATGAGCTGCTGGGTGAAGATGGACTTACCGATCCGGTTTCCTGGTGGGCGGCACGAGTCCAGCATTCGAAGCATACGGAACGGCGACAGCCTCAGAGGGGGGTCTCTCTCCCCCATCCTCATCCCCTCTCCCATTTTAGCCTCTCCCACCTTGGAGTCTCCCACCCTGGGAGCAGGTCCAGAACACCCTTGGGGATTGTCTGACATATCCGTTCTTGAAGAAGACTCACGGCACCAACATTTGAATATCTTTAAATGTTCAGAAATGCATTTCACACAGTATGAAAACTAAATCCTGGCCCTTTCAAGGAACTGTGGTCACTTCAGACGAGGTTTTAGTCAATAAATCCAGGCAGGAGTCTTGGTTTAGAAGCTGTGGACAATTAAAGGTCCAGGCTTTCCGTCTGACAAAAATCCAGTCTACTGTGTTGCCACAGGAGCTCCAAGCAGAGGTCTAAGATTATGAGGACAGTGCAGGCGCACTAATAACAGCAGCAACTCCCTTAGCTGCAACTCCACTTCAACATTCTATCTCCCTTTCAGGGTATTTTCTGTAGACTCACTCTCCCTTCACTTCTCTTGCTTTCTCTCTTCGTTCTCTCTGCAGTCACACTCCTCCTGCTGACTAAGGAAGGTCAAACAGCGTGCAGGTAGGTAAAATGCTGCAGAGATTGCCCAATGCATGCAATGTCTCAGAATAACAGGTGCTCTGTCTTCATTTGTATCTTCATGACACAAGCAAGCAAACACGTGCAGAGATTCACAACACATTTATCTTACCCCTCCCAGGGAAGACAACAGTTTCATTTGTCACATGCTCAACTATCGGTTCCTCTGTATCCCTTGTTACTTTTCTTTTCACGTGACGTCCCGATTCCTCTTGTCCTTGTGTTTTTTGTTTCTCTCTTGTTGTGTCAGATGTTTTTTCTCATGTCCTCTGCGGTCCCACTGTTGTTCTGCACACCACTCTATCCAGGCTGTTATGCTGCTTACTCCCTTCCACTTCCCTCTCTCGATCACTCCCTCCTTGCCTGTGGCGCTTTTATCAGTGCTTCAGTCCTCTCGCTGCCTCCCTTCACCTTGCCATTACTCCCCTCCCTCTCATGTGATAGCAGTCGCTTTCTCTCCGCCTCCTCTTGTTACCATCTCTCCCTCGCTCGCGCCGAGATCGTAGATGGTATTGAAGATCGGCGCTGTCTTTCGCGTCATGAACTGATGACAGCATTTTCTGCATGATCAGCCTCTTTCTCAATCCCATCCCTGTTCCTCTCCTCTCTCACATGTTCACTGACTCTCTTTTCTCTGGCTCCTTGTTCTTATCACTCTCTATGGATAAAATTAAACCCTGAGGCTTTTTGATGGATGCCTCTGGCATCTTAGCAGCTTTTCCACATTTTCTCTCTGTCCTTCCTCATGGGTGTGACACAGCACAGTCGTTTGGCAGCAAGTATCACAGCTCATCTCTTCAACATGTCTTACCTCACGTGCAGAAAATGTTCCCACCTAAAAAGACATATCCACTACGTGACTGTTTGACTCTAGCGTACAGATAACAGAATTCTATGGCTGCACATTTACAGGAAAATCTGTAATACTGCTTCTGAATACTAAGACAATAGCCAATCTTGGCAAGTAAATATACATTAAGATGTATCAAGGGCATAGAAAGTCCTTACACACAACTAATACACTACTGGCATACAGAATGTCCATGCGTGATTTATAACATTTGACAAAATATTGCATAGAAGCAGTGCTTTGAGATCCCAATATTGCAAACACTGATATTGTTATTGCAGTTTGGCTTGGTGTGCAATACTGTTCACCAAGTGCTGAGCGAGTAGTACTTGCATTAAATAGAAGTATGAAAATACACCAGTCAAGGCAACTTTAAATGATTAGCATTGGAGTTAGCATTGGAGTTGCATAATCTGAACCGAAACTACAAGTTGTTGTTGTTTTCGTTTACAATTTTGTCAGACACATAGATGACAAGTGAGTTCTGTGGCCTCTTTTGTGCAATCAGCTTATAAATTTAATTTGTGTAAATAAAAAGAACTGCATTTATAAGATACACAGAGCACATTATTTCACCCAGGAAATCTATGCTTTCCGAACCCCCTTTTGTTATTCTCTCAATGATGTTCATGGTGAACATCTTTATCTGTGTCTGTGTTCAGGAAACGTTTAAAATGGGGGGTTGATGTTCATTAAATCTTGACAAGTTTACAAACCAAACACAGGTTCATAAAACCAGAAAGAAATTCCACAGATTTTGTTTTTACCATTACTGAAAATGTGCTAAAATATGTGACAATCTCAACAATCACCAACCTCTTCTAAAAGAGACAAAAACATACAGGGGCTGGTGCATAGAAAGGATCAGCCAGAACGAGGCATGAGTGTACTGACATACATGATACATTTTTAATGATTAAAGATCTCAGTACCAAAAAAAACTGTAAAAGTTTCACGAGTAAGTATTGCTTATATGAAGACATGGATCAAATAGGATCTGAAAACCACAAACGTTATCTGGTATACAGTTCATGCTTAAAGAACTTTGAATGAATTTGCTGCACAAACTCAAAGTAACTAGTGTTTTCCTTAGTGTTGTGGAGGAAACCTCTCTGCTTGCCCCACCGTTTAATCAATAAAATGTGCTCTTCTACAAAATGTTTATTTTTATTCATTTAAGTAAATAAATCCCACGAGAAAATGCATGGACTTGTTTAACATCTTTGTGCAAGAAGTGTGAGAATCAATTTCTTAATGAAAAAAATTATTGATGCAAAATTAACTACATAGTATATTACTGATCTTTGCTCACCGAAAATAGTTTCAGAATGTTTTCTTTGTCAAAAACAAATGAAATGTTAGATTTAGAAGGTCATTCTGAAGGAAGTGTTTTATTTTCAGTGATTGTCAGGTGTGTGTGAATTGTGGGGACACACATACTTACACGGGGGTCTACCATTAAGTTGGCTGTGAGGTGAGTGTTTATATATTTATCTAAACACTCACAATAGCTTCACACCTAAGGAAAGGATCTCACTAAACTTTGCAGGTGTGTAATTGAGTCTTTAAAGGTAGACGTTAAAGACAGATGTGATTTGGCCCACTGGTGCAGAGAGCTTCTGTAATAATAAGTGTTGATGACTAAATACTCATGGGGGACAGATTGCCAGCGGAAATCTCCTCTTTTTCAGATTGTCTTGCATATTTCCCTCCAAGTTTTCTTTGCAAGAAGGATCCTCAATACAGCAGAAGATAACGCCTTACAGAGAAGTATTTAGACAAAGTGGGACGTCTTGGATGGATACTTTATCTAAATGTCAACAAGATAAAGTCATAAAAGCCTGTCTTTCCTCATAATAATTAACACGATAAAGAACTGATCCACAAGCTGGTGATAGATAAAGCCTCACATCCTCCTTCACGATGGTTTTCAGGCTGTCTTGTAAACATTAACTAAGAAAACACTCTCATTCAGAGGCTCCCACACCCTACTTGTCAATAATGACAAACCTAATAACCATCCATTCACAGCTGATATCAGTTTGTTTATTGTAAATACACTGGCTAATTCAAATATTTCCTAAAGTAACAGACATAAGATTTTGAAAATGTCTGCATGTGAAGAGGAAACTAAAAATGTATTTGTAAGAAATTTAAGCATTTTGGTGTTTACTTTTTCAAAAATGTGCATGCCGTGTTTCATTAGTCACACTCTTTCTTAGATTAGAGCTCTGGTGCAAATAAAGCGATGGTTTCCAAAGATGAATCCTTTAGTTTCAGGCCGGATAAAACATCAAGGATAAAAAGCTCTCCATTCAGCCCTTCATCCACTACTGTTTCCACGTCGCTTTACGTTCACAGACACAATGTCAGACTCGAAACAATTTCCCCTTGATCTGCAACCATCCCACACCACTTTTTGCTCCCATATAGGCCTCATTCACCATCATACTGCCACCTTCTTTTAAACATTTCTACAGTCAAATTATTTCACATTAAAGAGTGTTGTCACATTTTCTTTCTAAAAATAATATATAATGCAGCCCGTCTCTACACTAAGCCAACAATAACAATCAAAGTGCATTTTTTATCCCTGAGGAATATGCATAAAAGAGAACCATATGCACAAGCCTTGGAGGGGTTGGGAGATTTTTAGTCTCCAGTAATTACCTCTAAAGCTCTTCTCTTCATCTAAGGAATCTTATTATTCAATTACTGGGACTGGAGTGCCTCCTGTAAGCTTCTAGCTCTGTTTATGTTGATCCCCAATATCCCAAACCCCCAAAGAACACATTTGCACATTCGGCTTTGAAAATTACCAGCATTCATTAGCAACGTCTTGCTTAAGCCTCAAGCGAGCTTACAACACCAATCACAAAAAAAGGAGTCCGCCCCATTGTTCTTATCAAGTCCAATCCAAGAACCCGTAAATGGATAGAGGGGAGCACAGCGTATGAGGGAGAGAGGTTTCCAGCTATTAATGCAATATTAATGTGCCACATTTAATCCCTTTCACTGATGAGGTCTCTGAAGGTGTGCAAATTGCAGGGAAAAAAATATTTTGTCTTTGCATTAAATATTTTAATTCAGTATCTTGTCTACAAAGAGAGAAAGAGAGGAAAGGGGGAGCAAAGGAGAGGAGACATCTGTGACATTATCAAAAATAGCAGCTTGCGACGCGTTTGGAGACGAGTCGGCAGCTTTTAGCAGAGTTGTTCTCTCTGTGAAACCGACAGGCTGGCCGACTAAGCCTCAACAGTGTAACTACAGATTTTCACACAAACACAAAGGCAGAGATGAGGCTGAAAACTGCATCGCTAATCGTTCCTCGCTGCATGTGTGGGTGTCGCCCTATTTAGCAACAGATTAATGCAAACCTGTGAGTTGGGCACACACTTCTAAAGAACAGAATTACCACCAAATGCCACGTTATTTACCGACCTGTGTCTGTCCATACAGTCGTAGTGAAAAAAAAAATAGAATTTCTTTCAGTTCTAAGGCTTTATAACTGTTCTTATTCTGTCTTAAAAATGGATACTTTGGTATATGAGTTTACCTTTTACATTGTAATTTATACTGTAACAAAAAGTGCAGAAATAGCACATAAAAAGCTAATCACACTCAATGATTTGATCAATTTTCAAACAAGTTGAAGAAGTAATGTCTTATGGGTCTTGTGTCACAGTGTTTGAATAGTTTTTTACAACCTTGCTTCAGTCTATTAAAGTTTACAGGCCATTATTTATACGCTGTCCTTCGTAGTTTCTGCCAAAGCATTTATAGCAAGTTGCGGTCTGAACTTCCACCAGGTCCCTAATGCTCATCCATCCATTTAATTTTTAGTCATTCTGTTTATGGTTGGCTTCTTCTCTGATAGAACACTGCCTCAAATTTGACTATATAGCTGCCAGTCTTGATTTCAAGGACTGTTTCGCAGTTTTCTGGAAGTTTGTTCCAAATTAGTGGTGCATAAAAACCATGTGCTGCTTTTCCATGTTTGATTCTGGTTCTGGGGATGCAGAACCAGGAAGACCTTAATAGTCTGGACGGTTGATACAACAACAACAGGTCTGTAATGTATTTTGGTGCTAAGCCATTCAGTGATTAAAACTAAGAGATCAAAGATCTGTGTTTCTGCTGGTAATTCTTCAAAACACTGCAAACCTGTACTTCTTTTTCAAACAGTTAGGAGGTCTAACAGACCATTCCTGAATGGTTTTAGTGGTGAAAATACTATAACTTTTCTGGTCTCAAATTTCCATCAATGCAATACCATTGATTGGATGGATGGATGGATGGATGGATGGATGGATGGATGGATGGATGGATGGATGGATGGATGGATGGATGGATGGATGGATGGATGGATGGATGGATAAAAGCATACTTGTTAGAATTTCAATTATGTATCATGTAGGCAATAAGACAACAAATAAGATGTCTCTACTCTAATTCCGTTTCAAATTTATTTCTACACTCAACTTAAATTTTAAATGTTTCCATGTTACGCAGGAGCTGTGTTTATACCAAACAAGCTAAGTGAGGCCTGTAGAGGCTGAGATGTAGTTTCTCCATATTTGGGTGAGATTTTAGTTGGTTTTGAACAGCCTGACCTAAGTGTAAAGCTGTTGAAACAACCACTTTGAGGAAGATTAGCAGCTGTTCTCTGTATTTTCCACTTGTGAATGATTGTCGGACTAACAGATGACCTTATAAAAATCGCCATAAGTGTGTTCATAGGGACATTTATAAATAAGCCACAGCTCTATCTCTAAGATCCCTGTTTATGTCTTTTCTCCTATGAGTTAAATGGACACACACTTAATGCTCCAGACCTGAGAACTGCCAAAACTTCAGTAATAATAGAGATAATCAGATTTGAAGACAATCACTGAATCATGCGCATTTGATTAGCACCACCCTGCTGCAGCCAATCCTCTTAACTATTATGAAAGTAGGGTGTAGCGAGCTTATTCATATCATTTTAAGACATGATAAGGGCCAATTACTATTTTAACCATGCTCTAACATGAATACAGTAGAAGTAAAGGAGTTTGTGCTTTTACCTTGACTCATAAAGATGAATACAGAGGGTGGGTAAAATGAGGATGGAGAAAGTGAGAGACAGAGAAGTGGTGGGTTATCTTCTTAGTGCAGCAGGACAGAGAGATTGCATCAAGCCGCTCAATTAAAGGATGCAACGTGCTCTGACTGTCGAATGGCACACAGTGAGTCAGCAAGACCAACCAGTTGGCAACACACACCCACAGAGAGTCCCCCATAACATTTCAAGCTACACCTTATCAAGATTTTAATAATAGAGCAGCATCTATTCTAGGTTCTGAGTCACGAACTGGGTCTTTTGGGAGATCTTCAGTGCTCAGAAGCAGATGTGGAGTTCAAAGTCACTCCACCAAACCGATAATCTGTGGGCTCTGGCTTATACTTTCAGTTCTACATGAGGGTCAGACTACCCACTAGTTTGCTCACCAGAACACATAGACCTAACCCATCCATCGTAAAAGATATCTTGATCAGCTAATGTGCAGTTCCCTGCAAAATATTCGTACCCATAGAACATTTTTCCACTCTATCATTTTAAAAATATCAATTTCAACGCATATTATTTTAATTTTAATTCAACAGGCTTACACCAAGCAGAATGTAAATAATATATGGTTTTCAATTTTTTTATAAAGTAAAACTTGAAATGTGTACCTCTAGTCATTATGTTGTGGATGTCACCCCTCACTACTGCAGCAAGTTTTCACGTTTCTAAAAACTTTTAATCCTCCACACGTTGAAGGTTTTGTCCATTCTTCTTTGCAAAACTCCTCAAACTCACTCAGACTGGATGGAGAGCAACTCTGAACGTAAATTTTTTGAGTCTTGATAAACATCCCTAATTAGACCTGGTCCGCATGGTAACTGAGTCATTCTGGCAGATAAATATGCTTTGATCGAAATCACTATGTTTAGGGCTGATATCCTGCTTAAAGGCAAACCTCCGCCACAGCCATCATTTACTTTTATTAGTGTACCCTGCTCTATGGCTCCTGACATTAGCCATCCAGACAAACTCAGAAATAAGATTACAGGGATCCATAAAGCCTAATGCAACATTATATAACGCAGACAGAAAGAATGCAGACAGCATTTGTGGCTTCAGTATAAGCATGGATTTGTATTTGTGCACGTTAGATTACGCTTTTGACTCTCCATATCATAAATAATATTTGCAGAAATTTCAAACTCTGTCACAAGCACGTTGATCTATTCCAGCATAAAAAAAAACTTAGACCAGAGTGTCAGTTTTCCACCCACACGTGGCAGCAACATCCAGATCCCTCAAAATTAAACACATGGATCAGCCGCAACAATAAAAGCTTTGACTGGTAAAGAAAACAGGAATGTTTATCTCATTTTATGTTCTGCAGGGATTCCATGGCATCACATTTAGACATGGATACATTGTCATATCTTAAGCAATCCTCAATAAATGTAAAAACACCAAGCAATACAGAAAGGGAGCTATATGGGCAGAAAATGAAGTGCTGAAAATTGTGCTGTTTAAGATGTCAACATGACACACGGATGATGTTGAAGTCACTAATTTTTACGAGTTTTAGATTCAAATAGCAATAAGTAAACTTAATATAAGACATATTTAAATGAATCTAAAAGCTTTAGATTAGGTTTTTACTACAATAGAATAAAAGAGACTTATAACACAAAATATGAATCAAAAGTAGAAAATGACACAAGCGCAAACTGAGACTGAACGTCCTTCTTTTAAAAAGAAATCTGCCATAAAATATTATCTTATAAATAACGTGAGTTTGCAAATGAAAGGAACAGTTTTGATTTTGAAGTTAAAGTTATCTGGTTATCTTCAGGTTTCGAATCTAACCGTTTCAGATAACACAATGAGTGAAGTGATCACAACAGGCATGCACATTAAGAATTCTTATTCTATCAGACCATATGAATACAACTATATTTACTGTAAAAATAAATTATATATTTGCTCAAGTTCTGCGTAACTGGGTCTATTTTAATATTTGTATAATAACAAAATTTGAACAACCATGGAAAAGGCAGTACACCCTTCAAAATCAAATGTTATAGCAAAAATAATCAAAGAAGCTGAACGCAGATTTTTAAAAGCTACAATCTATATACAAGTTGATGCTGATGAGGTTTGTCTTGTCATCACTCTGTTTGATTCACTACATATGACAGCATGTTGTTTTGTTGTTTAGAAGCTGACTAATTTGGAACCACCTGATATAAGAACTCATTTTATTAGTTAAGGAAGCATATGTTATCTCCAAGAAGGACAACGCTGATTCTGAAAACCCTGAGAACCTTGCTGTGTTTGCAAATGAGGCAACACCACAGCAAATAATTATGAGAATCTATGTTTAATTTGATCCACGCAAAGAGAGACAGTATGCAAGCTTATCAGCATGAAAAGAAGCCGACTTAGTTTTACTGGCTTTGAAATATTTACTAACACAGCAAAGTTTGATATATTTTCTTAAGACTTTTTCTTGGCACTGTACAACTAACTTAACATGTGTGTTTACATGTATGTGTGATTATACCCAGAGATCCAGTCCTGTGCAGGCTCAGTAAGGCTCTTTCCCTCTCCAGCCCTCCACCTGGTTCTCTGCGCAAGGCGGTGCGGCCCAGATGACCGGCATATTGACGCAGGAAGGAGGGAGCACTATGAGAGGCAGGAGGGTGCGCTGAGCACACCACGGGCACTGTGATGCACAACACACAAGGGCAGGCATGGAAAGAGAATGGAGGAGAAAAAAGACCGAAAAGATTCAAAAAGTAGGACAGGCAGAGAGGACCAAAGTACAGGACACATGAAAACAATTGGGAATAGAAAATGGGAGAAAAATAGAGAGGAAGAAAGAGATGACACAAAGTAACACTGAGACCAAACACAGAGTCAAGCCGAATACGGAACACATAGGAAGAGTACAATATGGAGCAATAAGAGGTAAAAGGCAAAGAACATGTGCAGTTGCTGTGTTCAGGTTAGAAAATGAAGCAGCAGCGGCACATAGCAATTTGAATGTGAAATGAAAAAGTGTGAGGCATGCAAACTGGAAAACATGTTGAGTCACAAGTGATGTGGACAGCTGACAAAAGCAAGACATGCAGACAGAAAATCAACGCACAGACTGAAGAAAGCAGGCAAGAATAAAGCAAAGCATGACAGATTTTTTACCTTAATATTGAACTTAATGTTTTTTTTCTTGGAAAGCAAAACCCAAGAATGTAGGTTTTATCATTTACACATCATACTAATGTGATGTATAAGCATCAACTGGTGTTGTCAATACAAAGTACTGACGTTGGACCACTTTTTTCAGTAATTAGTCATCTAAAGCGTTGCGATTTCAAACCCAGTAGTCAGACTACAGTTACAAATCGAAATCACTTTGTGTTACTATCTTCTTTTGTTATTTAATTGTATTCCCTCTACGCGTCTTGTCGCGTGACCAACGTCTTTATGACACAATGTCAGCAGCGACAGAAATGTAAACATTTTTGTTGGTGGAAAAATAGGAAGTATTTTGAGTTTCTGTTGCCAAGTCCGATTATTATAAGCGGCTTTGGGCTTTTTTTTTTAAGTCGCTTGCAAATTTAATGAGTCACGGGTTGCACCTTTTTGGGCTCGTTTTTGAACGTGAAGTTACTCATTTGTGGTTGGAAATAAGCAGAGACTTATAATGAACCCCAGAATTTGTCCGTCATCACAGTAGTTTCAGTCAGGCTCTCCCTGTCCGTCATTTCCCGGATGATCCGTCCCGCTGTGTCTTTGTTATTCACAGGTAATATATTACCTGTGAACTACGTTGAACTATCCAGAAAACTGGAAACATCGAGACTAATCTGAACAGCGCAATAAACGTGAAAACAACCACGAATGAACGAGTCCGTAACATTGTGCAACTAAACGCCATTATAATTATTAATATTTATATAAATGTCACAAGTCTCTGCAGCAGCCATCTGAATTGTGGAGCGGCAGGAGGAGCTCTGTGCGCTGCGCTCTTACACCAAACACCGGGCCTTAACGCACAACCTGGAGGCTGGGGGCAGGGATGGGGTCTTTAAAATCCTTACTAGAGTTTTCCAGGCAACAGTGGACCACACAAAAACACACACAAATTGCAAAAGTTTTCTTTTTGTTTTTTCTTTGTACTGTTGTAACCATTAAAGAATCAAATCAAATAGTCAGTAATCTAATTAAGTTACTTTTTCAAGGAGTAATCAGTAATCCAATTAAAGTTACTTTTTCAAAGTAACTATGCCATCACTGGCATTAACACATTTGTTTTAGAAGAAAGAGGATCTCCAAAGGACAGATAATTACTTCAAATAGAATTAAAATGCCAGTGTGATTATAAAGGAAAAATATCTTTCTTTACAAAATTCTCCTCCTCCATGATAAGTATTTTTTTTATCAGTTTCGCAAAGATGTAGAGATGAAAACATGTGGGAGTTTGAGCACATGTGGGCAGGGAGGTATCACAGTGCAGCGAAAGGCCATAAGTAGACGGTGATGTAGAGTAGTTGTTAAAGTTTAATGCCCCTTCTTTTCTCATCCTCTACATTACCTCCTCTAGCCTCTTTGCACTTGCCGCCCGTGCTCTCTGAAAATGGACTGACACAGCTTGAGCTATTAAAGGCTGAAGAGAGGCATGTAAAAACGTAAAGATGGAAGCAAAAGCAGAGGATTGCACTGACTAAAATAATAATAGCGGTATAGATGCTGCAGCATTGGAGCTGGAAATCAAGACTTTTGCTTGTGCTATAAAAATAAAAAATGATCACAGCACAATGCAGCTACAGTATAGCTTTAAATACCACTTTTTCTGGGAGGGGGTTTATTATTTTTGCCAACATTATGCCATGTTCTGCAGACTTGATTTTCTGCCTGGTGCCAGGATAGACAAAATCAACCTTGAAAGCCTCAACGTGAGGTCTCATTTCCACATTGAGAGCAGGAACTGTAATACTTGAAGATGCCCAGCAGATGGCATCCAGACAGAGTTTCAAGCAAACATTGCTTTTCTCAATATGAGCAAAGACCCTGTGGTTTGCTTGAAACTGAAAACACAGAATATGAAGTTTCAAGACTTTAAAAGTTTGTGCTATTCAGTCTTTTAGCCTTGATGACCAAGATAAACAAGGAAGTTATTTGTGATGAAGCTGATGAAGGTGTGGGTGGTGATGATGAAGATGGTTGCGGTGCTGTAAAAATATTTGCAAGTGTGCAAGCTCGCCCTTTCTGACTCTTATTAGACACAAGACACAGTTCTACATTCACACTTTGGGGCTGAGAGCACATACGAGCAACAAAACGCATTATTTCTGTGAAATCAAAGTGAAAAACAAATATAAAATATCTGTTAGCAACAATAACCAAGAATACCCTCTCCATTAAATCTGTGATGATTAACACACCATAATTTTAAATGAAAAGCAATGCACAGATGTATTATCCAATGAAGACTTCAAAGCTGCTAGTGCTTAGTTCATTAGATTATGGTAAACAGCATCCCCCACAGCACACTCAGGAAAGATTTGAAATATAAAGAAATGATAATAAAATAACATAAAATGTCCCTTTGGAGATCTTTTGATTTCACCTTGATTTCATACTCGGAATAATGTTTGAAAGTTTTTTTTTTAATTAAGTTATGTGGACTTATATATTTTACAGTTACAGAATACATACAATATACAAAAGTGAATTTGCCTGAGTGAAAAATTAGGCATCTTGTTTCAAAAGTTTCTTCCCATTCTTGCAAAAAAAAAAAAAAATCTTAATGTTTTGTGAGATTTGGTTCTTTGTGCATGTGGCACTGTTTTAAGCTATACCAACATACTTTGGTTAAATGCATGTTAGGATGAATGAGAGAACAAAAGTCAGATCTTTACTTTTGTTAAAGTCTTTGGGTGTGAATGTTTTACCCTGCGATCTTAAGAGACGATGTCATTTAGATATTTTAAAGATCGGAGCTACTCCTAGCAATTATTAACTTGCATTTTTGTTCACTTTAATTATGCAGGGAACAAAGTAGATTATTTTTTGTGATTGCAATTATCTCCATTCTCTGAAAATGCAAGAAACTAACATAGCCGAAACCTTGGCTGCTTAGAAAAAGTTCAAAGCCTACAGGATTTGCATAAATTGTTCCTAACTAATGATGGTTAAAGCTAAAATTCCCCTAATAAAAAAGGCTTGGGTGTAATAAAACCTAACATCTCTTTAAATGTGCAAACTTTGGAGTAATGCTTCTCGCGTGTTCTCATTCTACAAAAAGTTTATATTTTGAAAAGAATGGTTCCTTCTTGACTGTCTAACCTGTCCAAATCATTTAATGCCTTTGCACTGATACAATACAGGACTTCTATTGAACACAGCTTTCATTGCGGCATGTTAAGGTGTTGTTGTTAACACCACCTGAGAGTACATGTCTCACCGTTGTCCCTGGCTGTGGAAGGCTCATCCAGAGCCATCTGCTCCGCCAGTTCAGACAGGGAGTCATCGACAGGTCGAGCACTTCGTAGAGACATGGACAGCCTCCGCTTGATTATCTTCATCCTGTCCATCTTCTCACCTCCACCACTGGGGCCCACTGGCCTACGGAAGAGGAGTAAAACAGCATTAACATCATGATTAGCAACATTTCTCTAATTGCACAAAGTGACCCTCGCCACCTTCATAATTTTTACTGTACAGCGAAACTACCAGAGTGGAGTCCCCTGCGCATTTCCTAAAGTTCTTTGGGCTCCCAATGATTGTGTTTGTTCACACACCGTGAGTTCTCATTGTTACGTGTCCCAAGTGCAAACACTGCAGAATAAAAGACAAAGAATGAGAGACAGACAAACCCAGAGAGGGAAAGAGAACAAGAGGGAAAGAGAACAAACAAAAATGTACCCCCCCCCAAAAAAATCATGTAAATGGCTGACTATGCATTTCACCAGAGATTTTAGACAACAGAAGCCTTCCCAGATGATTTGTGATTGACAAGCATAGGCATGCACAATTCCCACAACTAGTAGGAGACGAACTACTGCAAACAAACTCTGATATGCTTAAAACTAAAATTAAAACTAATTAGTATTTAAGCATTATAACTGGTCGGTTCTGTGGTAGTAAAGTCTAAGCTGAGATCCATGGGCAACACCTTAATTAAATCACAAAATTGGTCTTTACGTATTTCTTATAACTAATAATACACTGAACATGCAGCTGCACGTGAAATGTACCCTATTGTTAAAATAATGAGCAGTGGGAGCAAGTTGTTCTTTCAGCTGAGATTCCCACTTCAGTCCCAGGTGGCACAGAACGGTCTAATGTGCAAATTTGCGACAGTTTTTATTATGAGTTTTGCTCTATGTATATATGTATATGAATATATACTGCAGGCCTGCACAGCATGCTGTGTACTTTTGAACTAAAAGAAAAACTGAAGTGAAGTGCATTAGCATTGAGTCCTGTGCTGCAATCATGGCTGCATTTCTTTTGTGGGATGTCCCCCAGCAGGTTTGCACGTCTATATACTGAACTTTTTGCTCATTCTTCTTTGCCAAATAGCTGCAACTCATTCAGATTAAATGGATGACTGTTTATATGAACATAGATTTTCAAGTCTTGCCACAGAATTTCAACAAAATTTGGGTCTGCACTTTGACTGGGCCATTCTATGGTCTGAGCTTTGAAGCAAACAGAAAACAGCGTTGTTCTGCACAAAAGAACCAAATGAGAGTGAAACTGATGGATGCTGAAACAACATGATGATGAAGCTTCAGCTAATCAACTTTATTCATAGAGCACTTTCACACACAAATGTTTTACAGAGGTTAAAATGCAGCACTGATATTTTGGTTGTTTGTTTTTCCAGCAGTTGTTATCCTGCTGGAAAATGAATTGCTGCTCCAGTCTCGAGTCTTTTACAGCTAGCATGCTTTTTAGGCTGCATTTACCTCCCCCATCTTTGATCTATTTTGCTTTTCAGCTTTTCTCACATAGAGTTCCCACAGTATGATGCTGCTGCCACTGTGTTTTACATTGAGAATAGTGTGATCTGGCTGCTGTGCAGTGTTAGTTTGGCACCACACAAAGCGCTTTGCATGTAGGTAAACAACTCTTTTAGACTCATTAGACCAGAACCCCTTCCTTTTTTTTTCTTTTTTTTTTTTTTTGCTGCATTGTATTTGGCTAGCAGCAAACAGGACTTTATTTGGATTTTAATTGCTTCTTCTTGCTCTTCTTCTATATAAATAAGCAACTTATAAGCTGTTGATAGTTTCTCCCATTTTACCTGAATTTCTGCATTTCCTTAAAAGTTGCCTTAGCCCTCGAAGCTGCTTCTCTTTTTCCTGTCCAGTTTGAGTGGACAGTCATGTCTTGGCAGGTTTGCAGTTGTACTGTAGTCTTTCCATATTTGACTGTTAAGTAGTCAAAATTTCCGAAGTTGATGTTCTTTTCTTTGCATGCATGCACTTTGCTGTGGATGGCTTGTTTTTATACTCTAACTACATTTCGCCTTACATCCTCAAAGTAAAGGCACCATTGGCAGACCATTTCTGTTCCCCTTCCACTTCCTGCTCCCTCTGTCTAATCCAAAAAAGGTTCTGGAGCTGATAAGCACACACACCAAAATACACGCAAATACGTCCAGCGCCCACTGCCCTTCACTCTGAATCCATCCTCGGAGGCTTCAACAAAAGCCATTCATCCTTTCAAGCTCTCAGTCTGTCAGGCCTATTAGAAACACACAGCGCTTCGAGGGACCATCCTCACTGAGGACAACTGGCTTTTCTCTGCCAGAAGATGTGCACAGGCAGAGTCTTTATTTCTAACAACATTGTTTCTGCCAATTCATGTGACCATGGTTTGGTTTCTCTCTCCAAGACATGAAGTTTAATACTAAAACGAATGAGTGAAAACATAACAACCCTCTTTCATTTCACATTATCTGTTACTTGGATTATCATGCTACTAAGCTCCCTCCCCCCGCTGTTTTGCATATTTTCCCAGACTCCATTAAGAAGGAAGCCTCATGCAAACTTGAAGCTAAGATCCACAAATTATCAGGAATAATGAGTCACATTATAAGAAACAGCTGGTACCCATGCTTTTCCTATTACCAAGGAAATACATTGAAATGTTATCATCAACACACAGGGATGCTCCTGTTCCAGCATGTGAACATGCACACACACACACACACTCACGCACACGTGCACTTAAACACACACATATGTCTTCCTATCTTCACAGGGACTTTGCATTAATTTCTATACCAAAACCTGACTCTTACCCTAAACACATTACGATCTAATCCTTAACCTGAAAACCTCACTTCTTCTCATGGGGTTTGGGGTTGGGCCCCACAAGGAGCAGAGATTCCTCACAAAAAGCATTTGTAGGGAAAATTGGTCTCACAAGCAGAGAAATGCAAACACACACGTACGCACACACATCATGACAACTAATTTCACAGTCTTAATCTTATCTGCGCTGATATAGCATGAATAGTAATAAGAAACCCATCCACCACTGGGTGACAACATAAAGGAGCACTGCAGATTGCAATACTAATTGATCTGTGGGCAGATATAGCCGTACTGTGCAAAGGTCTTTAACCCTAGTTTCATTATTTTTCTCTCCTAAGGAGGAAGCTTTTCAGAAAAAAAGCTTTCTCTGTGTTTTAAAGGTTCAAACGTTATCTTTTGAGAGAGGCCTGTCTTAACTCCTATGATAAACTTGGTGGTGGAATGAAAATAAAGTCATAAGTAAATCTGAAATTTACTAAATATAATGTACTTACACAAATGTAAGTATATTTGAAATATACTAAAGTTTTTGTTGTTTTTTTTCACTAGGGCATCCATTCAGTGGGTGGTTCTTAAATATTTGTTTTGTTAAATTTTTTCGCAGATGCAGTGAAGCTGCCATTTTCGCAACATTTGTATGGAAACCAGCCAGACAAGATTGTAAACTCTAAAATGCCTGAAGGCCAACTTTCCGAGGTTTTGGGGGAGATTTTTGTGTTTCCGACAGGGAACTTGGAGAATGGCATTTCTGAAACAGAATGTACTGCAACAGACCAGGTTCTAATAGGAGGGAAAAAATGTATTTATTTTATAAGTATACTTAGAAAATTACAGTCCTCTAATCTACTGAAAGCTTGTGATGTGACTTACTGAGATTACATTTATTGAAATAGAAAAATCGTCTAAAATTTCTTAAATGTCCTTAAATATTAAATGTTCTTATTCTTCTAATTTTTGTAACTACCTCCCTGTTTTAATGTTGATTTAAATATTTCTTGAATTTTAAATCTATTTTTGCAAAATTCAATTTTATTGGACAAAATTGCATTAAAATAATCCACTTCTTGTTATGAGACCTGCACCTGTGATGGTCTATGGACTATTTCAGCAACAATTAAACATTAAACATGTCCACGGGACGCTTGGGCTTGTGTGATGCAGATGGACGTTTTTGAGAGTGAGAAACTTGGCAGCAGCGCGTCCGTGCGAGGTTTGAGACATGTGGCCGATCACTGCCAACATGTGCACACCACACTCACCAAACACTACCAACCCACGGATGAAAAGAAGGACAAATTCAGATGAAGGATGCAGCCTCACTTTCTAAAATGTTTCCAGACTTTCTGCTGTTCAGATGAGTTTAAAAAGCAAGGCACGAGTGCTAAAATTCAAGCACTGTGATGGACACAGGAGATCAAAGGTCAATAGAATGAAAAGCACAAAGGAGCAAAGGAATAAAACCTCTTTGTACGAAACCATTAGTCTGCGTCCGTTAACAGCTTGTGAGCATGTGTTTCCAAACACATGTGGGGTGGCTGCAAGGTTGTGGTATTTTGGCAAGTGAACTGATACATCCCGGAGAAGGACAGAGGAGAGGTAAAGTCGAATTTATTCAAGACACACACAGACACACACACCACTTGGGTTGCTAGGTTACAGGCCCAGGCCGAATTTGCAGATTTGAGGTGAAGAGAAGAAGAAAACAGAGTGCGAGAGATGAGAATTCACTTCTTTCCTCAAGCTCGCCTCATTCTCTCACGCAAACACATCCAAACGCGATCGTGTCTGCTTTAGAAACTTTCATTTTTTTTCCCATAGACCCTTCACCAATGTAATGTTGAGAAGCTAGTATTGGATTTCTCTGGCTGCTTTAAAATGGGAAACAATAAATTGACTCGGGATATGCGGGTGCCACATAAAACAAAAACACACACACACACACACACTCCCATCAATAGAAATAGTTTGGTTCCAGGCATGTATTCCCACCGTTTTTGTTTTTAGCCTTCCTACCTCGAAACCTTCCATCTTTTTTTTTTTTTTACCGTAAACCTGCATTTTTATGTAATTCGCTGACACACAAATCACATGCATGCTTGCACATACATGCAATGTGGCAGAGTGGAGCGGGCACACACTGTGGTGCTCCAAACACTGCTTTTTGAGCAGCAGCCTCGGGATGCATGAGTAATGCACAAATCTGCCCAACTACAGAATCCCACACACAAACGCACCCATAGCCAATTAAACCAAACAATGGTCCATTCTTCTCATGGACCCAATGGCTTCTCCTCAACAGCTCTTCCAACACTTACCCTAAACAATCTGATATCAGATGGTAGGAAGAAATAGTGGAGAAAGGCAACGCTAATAAGATGTTTTCATAATCTTTATGAACTAAAGACGGGAGAATTGTTTCTCTTTTGAGAAATTTAACACACTGGTGTTAGTATATGAATTAATTTTGACACAAACATGTTGGCTAAAGTCAGTATCACCATATTAAAAGGGTAAATTATTTGTATGCCCCCCTGGCTCAAGTATGCGAGCCATCAAAAACCTCAACTGTTTTTGAAAAAGCACCTTGCTAAAAATATTTATGCTTCTTGGACTTTTCTCCCCCTCAGTTGTAACCTGATCACAGAGAAAAAAGGAATAACATTCCCATGTCATGATGCTGCCATTGCCATGTTTTATGGTGAACACAGTGTGTTCAGAATACCATGCACACTTAAAATTTCTCTATATAGAGTTCGTTCAACAACAAAAAAATTACATTTCACTCTCAGCCCTTTAGAACGTTATTCCACAACTCAGCTTTGTCCCCCACCTGTGTTGTGACAAACTGCAAAATAGACTTCTTGTGACTTTCTTTCGACAACGGCTTCCTTCCTCCCTTTATAAAGGCCGGACTCAAACAAACAACTGTTTTGTGTTCATCATGATACATGCAGTGATCAATAAATACATGTGACCAAAGCCAGTTTGCAGACACACATTCGCGCACCGCCTCCACCACGATGTGTGCCATCTGGATAATGAGCCTTTCCTCAATTTTGCTTTTATTTTACAAATCAGTAATACTTTCAGACTTTCAAAAGAATTCCTATGCACAAAATTACTAATTTACCAAAACAGTGCAATAGGGCCCTTTGTATTTTGCATCTTGAATTACATCACCTGTCTAAATCACATGACACTTTTCCTGCACTTTCAAGATGACTTTCTAATATTTCCTTAAAAATAAAACTTAGATATGCTATTTACCACCACAAGAAGAACTCAAACAAAAAAAAATCTAAACTTTCCCTAAATTCAATCTTCTATCAAAAAATTCACTTTTCATGAGAAACTATTTTCTTCCTGTTTGGCCATTATACTATTAGTGGGATCCTCTATAACAGCGGTTCCCAAAATTGGTCCTCAAGTACCCCCTGACCTACACATTTTACGTGTCTCCTTCCTTCTAATCACTTAAATGAATTGGTGATTAAGAGAGGCTTCTGCAGGATTTGATGGCTGCAGAGGAGGTCGTGCAATTATTTCAATCAGGTGTGCTGGAAAATAAACACATCTAAAACATGCAGAAGTACCCAAACTGAAATGTTGTTACATTCACCTTCAAATTTTGTGCTCACAAACCAGAAAAAAACCTTTGCACATCCGGAAGCAGAGATTCTTACACATTCAGTTAATCACAGGGTGACATACAGACACACAAAGGGCAAACAACAATGCACACACAGAACTACACATAAGCAAGAGAGACCAATTAAAGTAATAGTGACAATTTTGGAGGAAGGAAGCCCACTCAAAGAAAACCCACACACAAAGGGAGGAAGCATGCAAACTCCACACAGAAGAGACCCCAAGATAGGAGTCAGACCTGGGGTAACAGTGCTACCAAAACTGTGAAGCACTGGTCCATAGTCCATCACATAACATTTTAATAAAATTGAATTTTGTTTCTGTTTTTAGAGATAATCTCAAGAATTGCAGCTGTCTCTAACTCCTGTTAATACCAGGAGTCCACTATACATCTTATTATTATTATGGTATATTTTGCTTAATTCACTTCGGTCAGGCATATTTGATGCCTGCAATTCTTCTTACTAGATAAAAAGATATGAAGTGAAACTAGATTACACTATAAAAGTTAGCTTTGGAGAGTGTGAAATATCAACTGTTTCATTTTCTCTCTTTCTTTCAGCAGCCATTTGATGTAGTTGGCAAATGTAATGTACAATTATTAAATTCTAACAACAGTTTATTTTAATAACAAATCATTTGCAGTGTATGGTGAACAGCAATGAAGGCATGTAAAATGACCAAAACTTGGAAACTTTAACAAGATTTACAATTAAGAAAGTTTCTGTACTCCAGTAAGAATTTCAGCGTTAAATTTCACTTTCAAGTCGTTTAGCGACGGAGCTGATGAAGCATTAGAGCTGTGGATGATACGGAAAATATTAATGACTGATATAAAATCCTCATATCATGACACATTTTTCTGCTATATCATCCAGCCCTACGCTGATGCTGAGCTCAGCTCGCTAAACTTTGTGACCCCGAAGCATTCCTTGTCACTGAACAGCAGATCTTCACTGTAGTTGTAAGGACATGTACCATGCCATCTTGTTGGAATAGATTTTTTTTTTTTAAATGCATACATTAGCTATTTCAGTAGCATTTTATATCTTAATCACAAACTATTTATGTATAATTTTTTATGCAAGATAAGTAATGAGATGAGCAATATTATGTCAAATGTCAGCAAGAATTTAAGTAATTTATTTGACTAAGTACAAAAGGTATTTGAACTTGGTGACTATTAGCTTTCAAACTCAAAAAACTGATTCAAATAAAGCCAGGAGGAATGTTCAAATTAATTCAATTAAATTCAAAATGCTTGTTTTGTCAGTGCAGTGTACATTAACAAAAAAATAAAAATAAAATGAAAAATTCTGATATTAACAACAATCACAAATAGCACAGAAAAACAATAAAATAGGGATATGTACGAAATTATAATGGAATAAAAACAAAACTCAAAACTTTCAAAGACAGTTTTGAGTTGGGGGAGTGGGAGGGGGATTTCAGGTTCAAACATTTTTGGAGGTTCATCTCAAGGACGAGTGAAATGACGTGAGAGGCATTACTTTCAATCTGTGCATCCCACACTGGGACTGATATCAATAATTTACCGCTAAATAATACTCCCTACTCACTGCAAACATTTTGTTGTCGCTCTGACCCACGCAAACTGCATAGTTATACCACCGTGGCCGTTTTTGAAGTGTATAAGGGCTTATTATTACCGACGTTAATGGGAGAACCGCAGGACTGCAGCACTGGACAGCCCGTCATACTTGGAAGCGCACGTCCCGGTGACCTGCTGGTAACGTGACGTGACCGGAGGAAGCGCGGCACATTAGGAGCAAAGCGAGAAACCAATCCCAGCTCTTCCAAGTTTTCACCTCAGTCCAGCCTGGCAGAGATTCCTCTACCTCCCAGGCCTTTGGTGCTTTCGGTCAGTTTCTCTCGCCCCGTGTTTTCCTGACGCAAGTATCCGGGGAGGAGGAGAAGCAGGCAGGGCAAAGCAAAAGTTACCCTGCCGCCGGCCGGAACAACTCAGGAAACAGGAGCCGGGGCAAAACCCTGAGACTGTGCTTGTATTGAAATAGGAAACACTTTACGAAAGTAAAGAAAAAAAAAAGAAAAAAAAAGTATCGGGAATTTACAAACAAAACCCTCCGGGGACTTTGACTGGGCTTGTACTGCTGTACTCACAGTATCGCCATTTATCCAAATCTCTCAATGGTGCGACTAATTGAGAGCGATTCCCATTTCTGTTGTGATTTAAGGAGAGTACCAAACTATCCGCATGAGGTACACGAGCGCTTACGCAGGGGTTACACCATTTCTTTCAGCGAGTCTTAAGAACGAGCATACACCTGCAACGACAGCGAGAGGGAGGGCGACAGAAATGGTTTCTGTGCTTGTTATTTCCACATCATCTTGACTAGTTAAAACAGGCGGTGAGGACAGGGCCCGACACAAACAAACCACACCGACCTGCTCGTGCTCCTGCCGCAGGAGACTATTGTTCCGCTTGTATGTGGTAATCCAGGCAGCACACTGGGACTGGAGCCACTGCGACAAGTTCCTCCAACTACTTTGCTGTAAGGAAAAAAAAAAATCCCCAAACTAATCGTTTCCCCCGACCGGTAATTCCTATCCCAGCGTCGGTGGACGTGCGGCAGCGTCCCGTGCCCCGACAGAGTGCATTGTTAATCAGTAATAAACCATAATCCAGGTCAAACTTTGGCTCATATTCAGTGTCGTCCCGTTCGGTGATGATCAGCCATATCGCTGCTGCTGTGTTGGATCCCAAGTGGAAGCAGTGGCGTGATCCCGGAAAACACCGCAAGGGGTTTACGTATGCCTGCGTGTGTGTGTGTGTGCGTGTGCGTGTGTGTGTGTGTGTGTTTAAGGGAGAGTGTATTAGACCCTTTCACATCCACCCCCACCTCTATCCACTCTGTCTTAAAAAAGTAGAGTCAGATGGAATAATTTAAGGGGCAACATCACCAGGGGAAATTAGCCTTCATTATCCAAACTGATCTGTATTTAAATGTGCACCTCTGAGAAAATTCGAGTAAATAATGCATGGCAATTATGGAAATTAAGTACTATGATCCACAACTCGTTAGCTGGCGTTGGGAGTAAATAGACAGCAGCTGTCACCTTTCGTCTGCCCCTTTAAAAACCAACTAAAAAGATTTAAAACTTTTTTTTTCTCTCTCTCTTCTTTTTTTTTCTTTTTTGGTTGTGCACATATGATATGAATATTTTACATATTTACAGTAGGCTTTCAACGAGATTAATGTTTCCCATCTTTTTGAAATTGAGTTCAATCGATGACAACATTTCCTTATTGCCGCTTTTGTAAAAATATGTGTATATATGTATTTTATGAGTATGACCCGGCAGCCACGACATATTACGTCGCGTATCACAAATGACACAGCACAGTTGGGAGTCTCTGACATGTATTTTGTCGCCACCTTGCGGCTAAATAAGAGAAGTGCGTCGTGTTTGCATTATTTGATATCTAGAATCAAATGGTTAAATCTGGCTTCATGATTATATAATAATCGGTACTATTACCAATAATGATGTACATATTACTTATTTTTGTCTTAAATTATTAATATATATATATATATATTTTATTTCTGGGGGTCTCCAACCTGCAGCTCTAGAAAGCCAAGTGGCTCATTAGGCCTTTCACAATGGCTCTTTATAACTTTGGATAAAAATTGATAAACGACTGAAAATTGTTTTTAAATGTGCATATGACAAATAGTGGTTTAAACAGCTTTCCCACAAAACAGTGACAAGTACCAGAAATAATGTTTACACCAATTTTTCTTGACATGATGAAGCTAGCTATGTGCCTTTATACATAATTGTTCACACATATCAGCATCCTATGCAAAAGAAAAGTACCAATCCTGCTTTTGTGTTTTTCTTATTTAAGAAACAAAAATAAAATGGTGGTTCTTTTAAAAACGACAGCACATTTATTTTTTGAAAAAATATACAGGCTACATTGCCTTTTTTTTTTCAAGTGGTCATGTATAAAAATTTGTGCCTCTGATTGGGGTTTATTTAGCTGCACCAAGAGCAAAAATGGCATTTTAGTTTATAAAGGTTGCAGACCTCAGAGCATTCCACAAAATCACTTAACAAATTAGTACGTGCGTTTCAGCATTCTGCGAACACAGGATTACATTAAATTGTAAGAAAATCAACCAGCAGTGTTTTCCTTCTGCTAAAATTTGAAATTTAGATTAAATGTCATTTAAACATACCTTGATATTGGGAACTGGCCGGTAGAGGTCGCTAACACTTTACAGCAGCTCATGAACAACGAATATCGCGGTCAATCTTGTTGTTAGGCAGGTTGTCATGGGCAGCGCAGCTGTCAGTTAGCTCGAACGGGATTAGGAGCTTTTATATAATGACGACACATGTATTTATTAAAGAAACGGATTGTCACTGCTCTTGTTCACTCAGTCGATGCTGTCCTGATTCGTCGGGTAACAGTAGCCAACACGACAGTGTCGTTTTTTTCTTTAAAAAAAAGCAGGAGTTTGCAATGGGGCTAACTCTGTAGCTAGCTGAACAGCCCAAGTATGCTAATGTAAATAGCTAGCTAACATTTTACAAGATAGCTCGAGCCTGGCTGGTTTGTGTTTTTACGTTATACTGTAAACACTTTAAAATAATATCTAACTGTGTGTTGTAAACGATGGATGAAGCTCAAGAAGATTTATTGGAACACGAAGACATCAGCCAGAAGCCGTTATCGCCACCTTACAATATTCCTCCTCTTCGATCCACCCGGCTGCACATCCAGAGAAGCAATGTTTGCTCTCGGGCATATTTCGTGGTGGTCATGGTCTTCTTCCATGTTTACATCTTGAATGTCATTGCGCTGCTACTCTACGTGCACTACAACAACGGCCCCGGGGATTTAGTCAGTGGAGATGGGGCGTCCTCTGCTCCTGTCATCAACACGGACAGGCGCCTGCCCCAACCTGCTCCATCAGAAAGAGAGTTGCATGTGGAGGAATACAGTCAGAGTTTCAGCCTACATCGTATGGAGGGGATACGGGTAAGATCTTTGATATAATTCATAAGAACTTAAATTTCCTCATCACAAATTTAATATGAGACAGTACTGCTTGAGAGTATTTGAAGTACTTGCAAGCAGAGAATTGCTAATTCCTCAGTAGAGTTCAGTGGTAATGGTAATTAAATTTTTCCCAATGGGAAATTATTTTGCATCATGTCCATATATCAAGCAACACATAGATTACACATAAATAACAGCCCACATTGTTTTGCAAATATATGAATGCAGTTCCTCACTATTTCTCTATTAAAACTATGTTCTGTGCTCCTCCAGGTTGGACATGTTCAACATGTGTCTGTAGTACCAGACAGAACACACGAGATGAAAACTCTCAGCCTGAAACCTTTGCTGTTTGGTAAGTAAATTGTAATACCCGAACGAGACCTGTCATCTGTGAAAAACTCAAGTTGCATAATGTGTTGGTTCACATTCTTTGATTTGAAAACGTCACCTGTCCTGCAGCCACCTGAAGCATCTGTGATGTTAGCAAGATATGCCTGATACAACCAGTGTGACAGAATGTCTAGAAACACTATCTGAGAGGGTAACTTGAGTGTGCCAGGAAACACACTGCAAAATGCTTTTCAAAGGAGGAATGGAATTTCCCCCAAATAACAATAAAATAGAACAGATTATAATAAACATGACTGCTGTTAGGCTCTGAAAAAAAATAATGTGGAAGTTACATTTCAGATGTAACTGCATTTCCCCATAAATAAAACTGCCATTTTTAAAAATATGGTTTATTTAGTCAAAAACGATTAAACAAAATTAAAGTGACAGAAATTATGCTGCAATATTTATTTAACAAAATGTAATCAAAAAACACACAAGATGTGCATTTTTCATAATTCAAGAACTACCTTCAGAAATATATACATATATAAAGAATGAAACAGATAAGATTTTTTTGCTTCACCAATATTAATTAGAAAATACAATAAGCAGATTTGGATAGAAAGAAAACTCAATAAGGAAATTAATTTGAAATATATAAACCAGCAACATTAAATTAAAGTTTAGAAACACAGTATTTACATTTCCTATCATCTTCCCATCATCTTTTATGCTCAGCTTTCATAGTGACAGTTTCTCAAGCCTGAATGTGCTGTAACTATCATTTTCAGTCCTAAACTGCTTTGAATTCCTTTTAAAAAGTCAAACAAATATTTAAAGCTGTAGCTTTATGCCAAACTTCTAAACTCTATCCACTCAGGGCGGTTGATCTCACACTCAGAATGTTCTAAGATTCTGTAAGATCTTAGTTCCTGCACCTGTGACTTTTCCACTTGCGCACAGCTGCAGTGAGGCTTCTGTCTTGTCTTTGCCAAGCATAAGCCTTCTTGACCACCAGGCGTTCCCCCTGGACTGTCCCGGTTACTAGGAAGGTGCCGCCTCGTGGATGCTGTCGGGTCATGTTCCGAACGCATGTGGCATCTCTCTCGAGCCACAGTTCAATACGTGAGCGAATCTGCTCACCTAGCAGAGACCCGCGCTTTAAAACATCCAGCTTAGCAGCCAATGAGAACTGAGATAGACTTACTGGACTATACCTAAGCCTCGTCAGACGCAGCTTCACAACTGGGAGGATAATAGATAAACAGAAATGCAATAGTGACTTTTGTTTTCAATAAAAGAAGCAGGGTGTTTTTGTTGGAGGAGACGTGTCGGTACTCACCAAAATCACTCCTACAGAATGTCTCCAGTGTCTCTTTTGAGGAGGAGGCCTCCTCCAGCTCACAGTCCCGACAGCTTGCCTGAGGCACTGAAACCATTAAACCACCAATTGAATAATTGGTTTAATGAACTCAACTCATTCACACGTGTGCGGTTGTTCACCTCCGCGCGCCCCCGTGTATGCAGTTGCGTTGGTGATGGAGGAGATGCACACGAGGTGGTCTGCAGGATACTGGTCACACCGCAGGATTTCAGGCCAGGGGTAGCCATAGCAACTCATGATTGGTGCACAGCTGTCCCGCACAGATTCACACAAACTTCTGCAGGGGGAGACAAACCTGTCAAAGATGGCATGGAGAGGGAAATGGACAGCAGTGATTAGAAAAAAGATTTTAAATAGATTTAGGAATACACACCACCCAGCTAAAATGTGCTAATGAGATAAAAAGGAGTCCTGTGATTAACTAAAGTTTCTGTGTGAAAGCAGAGCAGTTTTATCTGAGATTAGCACCAACTGGCATCATTTCTAAATAGTGTTATAGTTTGATGATCCTGTCGGTTTCGGTTGAAAAAAGTGTTCTTTCTCCACCTTTCTTTTCTCTCTTGAAGCTCTTATTCTAAGGTGTATTTTGCTGTGGTGGAAATGGCTTTAAGAAATTACAAAATAAGAACGCTACAGTCTTTTGAGTCAGTTTTTTTTTTTTTTTTTTTGACATATTCTATTCTACTTTGTGGAAACAAAACATACCTGTCCAGGCAGATTGGAGCAAAAAGAGAACAGAGGAAAATGCGAGCGTCTGGATGGCACTCTCTGGCCAACAGTGGCAACCAGCTGGCGCTCTGCTGGACAGCCTCAGCTGGAGAATCATGGCCTAGGAGGTTAGGGATCCGCATGGTGTCATAACCAATGTTGTGGCACAAGGCCATGCTGGAAGGGATTGGCACACATCGAGAAGAGAAGCGGGGATCCCACAGTTTACCGTCGCTTACTGAGTATGTGGATCTGAAGTTAGACGGAGCACCAGGCTCTCCCCACGCTTCTCCGTCTTCTGCTGCTTCTGCGATTCCTTGCTTTGAAGAAGAAGAATCTCCAAATACATTTTCTTTCCTGCTGTCCACACTTGTCAGGTCTCTGCCCTTGTCCTTAAACACAGACTGAAGCATGTCTTCTGTCCTGGTATGTCCGTCCAGTTGTGCTTGACCTCTGCGTAGACTCACCGGTTTGCTGGACCCAGCAAGTATGAGGAGAAGGAGCAAAGGAGCTAACTGGGAGAACATTGTCGTCAGAAAGTTAAAACGGGGGGGCAAATTAAGAAGTGACGATGATCTCTTGGTTAAAGTGGAGGAGATGTTGTCAGAATGGATGTATTTATAGTGGGCGGTGAACAGATTTGCATAGAAACAGAAAAGGGGAGGTGTGGAGTGCTGTTGGAGGTAGGGATGGGGTGCCAGGAGAGAAGTGCATTAATTTATTGAGTAAATTTAACATTTTTTTGGAAGATTTGAGGTTTTGTAAGGGGATATTTTTATAAACAACTTTTAAATTAATCTTTCTTTCTTCTTCTTCTTTACACTTTAAATCGAGGATCATATTCAGTCCTTGGTAGAGAATTTCCTTTACTCTTTCTAGAGGCTGCAAGCTTTGACTCAAGACTGTAGAGAAGATTTCTAATCTCAATAATTTTATGTAAATCTGAACACTGAATGATTGAAATGGTGATGGTATTGGAAACAATGATTTCCTCAGAGCCTGAGGTAATTATTGACCAAGTTAACAACAACTGAACTCTGTATGGGCAGCTCTACATGCGTGAGCATGTGCAGAAGATATAAACAAAATGTCCCACTGCGTCGCCATGGCGTGATTCCTGCTCTGACAAGCAGGTCACTTCCTTTCCGGGGGAGAAAGACAGACAGCCATAGGGGGGAGAAGAGGAAGCCTCGGTCCCTCTTCATTCATATCAGTTGTCCAGATTAATGAGGCTTGACCGGACAATGGGGATTAACCAAGGGTACAGTATAAAAGACATGGTTGCCAAACAAGGCTTCTACTATACAAGTAACCAACCTGCCGGAAGCTCTTTATCCGAAGGGGTCACGACGGGGAGACACAGATGGGTTGCAGGAGAGAAAAGGCAAATGATTAAAGAGTACATCATAACTACATGCATTTAGTAATATGCATGTTTAAGACTTGACTGCCAATCAATCTGGAGAAGATTTTGGAAATTAGAACAGATGGAAAAACTGGCTTGGCCTTTATTTTACCTTCATTCAATACAATGAGGTAGTTTAGGGTGTGCAAAATGAGAACGAGGATAGCCGATTCAAATTGTGTTCCTGTATTATGGTAATTGATTTTAGCATTTTCTAATTCCTTGACGCCGGTACTTCCTTTCTCAATGTTTTGCTCTCATTAAAGCTGCCTGAGGGACAGGCTGTATCACAAGAGGCTCAATGTAGACAGACCGAGGGGAATTACCTGCACTCGTTAGATGCACAGTTAATTTACTCCTTATGCCTTATAGGAGGACCTTCATGTAAATATTTTGATATTTACTGTACCTTCCTACCTTTTTTTTTTGGTTTGTTTTTTGTTTTGTTTTTTTTACAGTATGTGCCAAAATAAAACTTTTTACTATTTAGAGATCAGAGTAGAAATAAGAAAAACACACCCTGAGGCGATTGTAGCAAAAGGTGATCCGGCAAATGCAAATGAGCCGCACACTTTTCAGCGTTTACGTTGCAAAGAAGTTTGAAACCGTGTGTTTTCCCTTCCATCTGCACTCCTTTGTGTTGGTCATCCACATAAAATTTGTGGTGTGTGTTGCCTGTCACCATTTATTGATGTGTTTTTATGTTTTTCTGCAGAGATCCCTGGATTCCTATCGGAGGAGGAGTGCCGTGTGGTGGTACAGCTGGCCCAGCTCAAAGGTCTGATGGACAGCCAGGCAGCAACACCTAGCCAAGATCAAACAGAGTTAAACCAGCCGCTGCTTTCTCTGAGCACGGAAGAGGTCTTCCGTCTGTTGGACCTGAACCAAGACGGGTTTCTTCAGAAGCAGGAGGTATCCTCAGGATAACAGCACACCCACATTTAGATGCAGGAGGAATATACATTTCTAAATGGAAATTATGAATTGTTAAGTTATGGTTTTCCTTTTTTGTTTGGCGTCTAGATTGTGAGTCATTCTCGTTCTCGAGATGGGACGTGGTTAAGCCCTGATAACTTACGGCAAATACTGACTGGCCTGGAAGCCTCTCAAACAGGTTTGTCCTTCTGTAATTTATATGCATATTTCTAAATGCTCTGGGTAATAGTAGAGAAAAAGCTGGATTGCTATGCAAAATAGAAAGGTCTGAAATTTGATAGAAGTAGTTTTCATGTCTGGATAATTATTAGGAAAGAAAATAAGTGCTAATAAGTGAACATTTATTTCCAGATTTTCTTGTCTTTCCACTCATCCACTCTTACAGAGTGTGTTTTTTGCTTCTATTTCAAAACCTGACCTCTTTTTTTTTTGTGTGGGCTTTAAAAAATATTGAGAACACTGGATATTTTACTCTGAAAAATATGCAGGTTTGTTGTAAAAACATGTAGAATCCTTCAAAACTTAATAATATGGATTCCTTTTCAGAACATCTATTGGCTTTTCTCTAGGATCTTTGGATACATTTTCAAAATTCTTGAAATTAATCTGTGTGTGTTTGTGTGTGTGTGTGTGGTCCCTGCTTTTGTTCTGGTAAAGAGACTGTAAATAGCTGACTTGTGGCTGCGGTTGCGTGCGAGTGTTTGTGAACGTTAAGGCAGGAAGAGGGGTGACACCGTTTTGACCCAATACCATTGTGCCAGGCGTTCTCCACATCCGGAAGGGCCTCGTCCTATCTCATTAAAACCCAATTGTCTGTCAGGCCTTTCACTTAATTTTCCCCCGGATACCCTGTATTCCCCAACTCCCTTGTCCTCTAGTCACCTCTGCTCTGGCACCCCAGAGCTATTGTTGCGACTGGGACACGGGTCTCCCAGGGGAACTCAGGACTGTTTTAGCTGGAAGAATCAGCACATGGCTGAACAAAGAAGAAATGACTGGAAAGGTTTTTCACTAAACAGGAATTCAGGAATTCATTCCACTGAACTGGAATCGCAACCCTGCATCCTGTATGACTTGTTTAATGAGATCTCCTCTTTTCTATGTGCTTTGCAGGAATACTGACACTCGGAGAATTTCGGCGTGTTTATGATGTGTCCCAGCGTCCACGGCAACAGCGAAGTGGGAGCCTGCATAGTCACTTTAAGCAGAGAAACAGACATACATGGCTCTTTCAGGGGCTTGGATCTCACCGTGTTCTGCAAACCCTCAGGAAAAGGTAGCTGTCCATATAGACTTCCTCCATTTTGTTTCACATATGCAGCTTGTATTAAAATGGAGCACTTTTATTTTGTTTCCTCCTGTTTCCTGCTCAGAGTAATCGCTCTGACTCGTCTGCCCTCTGCACTTCTGGAATTAAGTGAGCCACTGCAGGTCTCCCACTACGAGCACGGAGACTTCACCAACGCTCACTATGATAGCAGCTCCTCTCAGTCAGAGACCACGTGTGCACACACACGGCTGGCAGGAAACACATCTGCTCTCACAGAGGTCTCCTGCAGGTATGCAGCTTCTCGCATCTCAGATCTGGAATCCAGAAATGCAGGATGTATTGTATAGATTGCTCTTTGACTTTAAAATTTTGCTATTTATAATCAAATGTAATAAAAATCTGAGCCACTAAGGACTCAATGCTCCTTTTATTCTGTTTTATTCGTTTGCTTGTTTTTCTTCAGGTATTTGACAGTGTTATTTTACCTCAGCTCTGTTGAGGAAGGTGGTGAAAGTACCTTTCCTGTAGCGGATAATCGTACTTACAATGAGCAGGTGAATTCGGATTTGTGTACATCCGTTTGTATGAGCATTTTTATGGAATTCAGCCAAGCCTAGACACCTCATGTTTGTTGATTATGTGTATTTTAGGCTCTGGTCCAGGATGGAGTTGATTTGACAGACACTCAACAGGCGTGTGGCAAAGGGAACCTGAGACTGACCCCAACCGCTGGAACAGCTCTCCTCTGGTATAATCATCTGTCTGATGGCAGAGGTAAAACAACAACAAAAAAAAAAAACAACAAGCTTCTGTTATATGCATAATCTTAACAGTGTGTTCATTAACCCATGTTGCTCATATTTAGACCTGAATCAAAATAGATCCAAATATGAGCAGCTTTTTTAATTTCTAGTATATGTTGGTGGTTATATAAACCAAGAAGTTTGAGTAAACTGTCTGTTGTTTCCTCCATGTTTCTCTAGGTTGGATGGGCGAGTTAGACGAGTATTCCCTGCATGGTGACTGTCCAGTCAAGAGAGGAGTAAAGTGGGTGGCCAACAGCTGGGTGAATGTGGACCCCGATCACCAGCAGCAGGCTCGCTACCAGAGACTAGTTGCTCAAAGGCATCAAGCCAAGTCTGGTATGGATGAGCACTACCAGTCTCTGTCACACAGCGACCTCCACCTGGATCTATAGCCAGACTGTGAAACAACATGACATCAAAACATTGCTTTGGAAATGGAGTTATTCCATCTAGTGTGGTCTGACTGACATCTACACAACATCAGATGATGAGGAGGACTTTGCAAAAGTCAGGAGCAGCCCTTATTATTTATATGGATGTCGCTATAAAGGACCCAGATGTTCTGGTCATTTTAAAATTGCAGCATTTTTACACTAAAAAGTCAGTCCCAAAGAGCTCAAAACTTACATCAGCTGATACATAATGTATCTGTGTTCCAGTTTTATCCCTTTGCTCAATTTGTTTCTATTTTCTAAAGCTGTGATCAGCAGACGCTAATCATCTGCTTTAAATTATATCATAATCCTCTTTTCTTCATCACTTGGCCTGTTTCTTCAGATTCTTTTAAAAGCCACAACTTCTTAAGTGAGGTTATGCAAAAATTGAGCCAATATCAGTTTTTGTTAGATTTCTTTTTGCCTTTAACAGCAAAAGACTGCGTATTATTGGTTCTCAGTCAAATTGTTTGAATAGGCACAGCACTAGATTTAGATGCCCTTATTTGTTCTATAATCATTCATAAGTTAATGTTGTATGGATTGCCGAGTTCAAAAGACATTTCTTTGACACATTTCAGGTACAAGAATTGAACAGAAATATATTTAAATTAGTTATTGTTAAAGAGTTGTGGAAATCTCAAGACTACGTCAGTTCCATACAAGCAGGTCGGGCCTTTAAGTGCAAAATTTAAGTGATAGAGGGAAGCTCTAGACTTTTGCATTGTTCTTAGTCGACATAATAATTGCACATAATAGAATCACATATCTCTTTTCATAAAGTATCATGATTTTAATATTGATGGGGCCAATTCCCTAAAATTTTATTCATAAGAGACATTATCCAGAAATTTAGGACTGTAAATGTTTCTAACCTAAACCGCACCTTAAAGATATATAACTGATAGAGAGTGATAGCTATTTCTAAACAAAATGAGGGGAAATGCAAAAACATGCAGTCAAATATAAGAGATAATCTAGCTAGTGTGCATTTTGTTTTGGTTTGTGAGGCTTCTGCTCCTGCTTCAGGTTATTCTTATTTATTTTCTTATTTATTGCTTTGAAATTGAAGCCTTTTGTTAGAAGTTACCATAATACTCATCGGTGAATGTGTTTCCTGAGAGGAAACTGTTTCTCAGATCTTTTCTTTCAGCTCTGTTCTTCATATCTATGTCCAGAGATGATCTGTTATCATGAAGTGTTATTTAATAAGACTTTGTCGTCATCCTGTAAAACCAGGAGTCAGGATTAAAATGGGCTGGACAGAATGATACACAGACAGTCCTTCAGGTAAAAGACAAATGTAGGTCTTTCATATGTTTTGCTGAGTGTTTTTTCCACACAAAAATATATTTATTGTCTCAGATTATTTATTTATTTATTACCATAAATTGGTAATTTTATTTAAAGACACTGGGTATTTATAAATGGTTGACATTGCACCCAATCTGTAAGTGTGTACATTGTACTCGTGTGTGTTGAGATGTTTACTGTATAAAGCTATGTTTTATTAACGGTCTTTGAGCAGGGGGGTTTTTGTGATGACGTTGATCCACATTTTGGCCACTAGATGTCGTTCAAAATCAAGTATGTCCCACAAATCTGAAGCATGAAACAAAACTAATTTAGACGAAGATTAAAACCACAATTTAAAATCACATTTTTAATGTCACAAGATACATTCACCTACACAACTGTTATACAGACATATGTTTGCATAAGACTTTTCCTACAATGTAACTCAAAAGTTATGTTTCAATCTCATGAGCTGGAACAGTTAATTCTTAAAACTGTTAATGTCATTAATAAGTTATAAATGTTAAAAAGTTAAATATGAAATCACATGATAGTCCCTCAAATTAACAGTAGCATACTTGGGACTGCAATAAGTCAAAAAGGTTATCACAGCTCACAAACATTAATAACTATCATTACATTGGTTTTGGAGATTATTTTTGTCCCTTGTAACATTTATAACTCAAACCCTTTCACTGATCATTTAGGTTTCTAAAATTAAGGTGAAGACTGGGATTGGTTTCCATCCTAAACTTTGGGCACCTATAATTGTAACCATTGTCTGCTGGAAGATAGCATGTAGGCAACACCTACATGTTTTTCTATTTTTTACCCCGATGTTACGGGCAATCTCAATAAAATAAGGTATCACTGAAAAGTTGATGTTTTTCAATTCAAATAATAGAGTGAAGCTTGCATATGAAACAGTTAGAATTATATATTTTACTTACATGTTTATACATTTTGACAAGTGAAAACCAAAAATATTGTGGAAAAAGAAAACATATATAAAGCAAAGACAACAATATTTTTTATTAATCAAATGTTAACATCCAAATTATGACCTACAAAGTCCAGTGCAGAACTGCATACTTTACAGAGACACCTGCAACAAGGAGGGCAACACAGAAATGCTATTGCTCAAAACATTTCCTGGGTGCTGGGTCCAAATATGTGAATGGACAGCTGAGTGAAAGAAAGACTTGCAGAAAATGTCAACAAAAACTGCAGCCTTTTCAAAGTTGTATACCAAACCATATCAAGGATATGAGAGACCTTCTAAAGGCATGTTCAGCGCCTGGAGTCAGTGCATCAAGACTTACCACACACACATGTATCCATGGGCTTTAACTGACACACTCATGAATCATACATAATGCCAGAAGCCTCTTACTCAGACCTCTTACCTAAGAAAAAGAATGACAGGATGAAAATAAGAAATCAGGGCCGCACAGTGAGGAGGGGGAAGAAGAGCAAAGGACAGAATTCAAGTTGTTGAGGAGCCGTATCATGTTCTGCTGTTGGTCCAATATGTTCCAAACACAGAATTGCCATCTACCATGAAATCTTTGTACACTTGATGCTTCCCTCTGATGACAAGCTTTATGAATATACTGATTTAATTTTCCAGTCGAACTTGGCACATCATGTAAGATTGTAGTGGAGGAATTTTGATCCACTGTCTCCAGGAGAATTGTGTTAATTGGGACTCATTAGATTGCTTTTGATCACGAATCACGGTCATATTTAAAGTCCTTCCACAGCATTTCAGTCGGAGTTAGGTCCAGACTGACTCAGCCAATACAAAAGACTGATTTGAGAGGTTTTGGTAGACGTTCAGAGGTGGACATATTGCCTCTGAATGCTTCAGCTTATTATCTTGCTATAACCCAGCTGTACTTGAGCTTATGGCAATAAACTGATAACTTAAGGATTCTCTGCATAAGGGCACAATTATGTAATCAGTTATGACAGGTACTGAAGCAGCAAAGAATCCCCAAATCATTGCAATAGCATCACATCTTCCTCTTGGTATGATGTTCTTCCTACTGTTAGTTTTATGCCAAATGTCATGGGATTGACACCTTCCAAAGACTTGCACTTTTGTTTTTGTCACTCTTTCTCCAATATTTTCTAAAACAACGAATGTGTAATACACAAATATCTGGGGGAAAACATAAAATTACGCCAGCATTCCTTCTTCCAACATTTATGTAAGAATAAACAAGCAAAAAAAAAAAAAAAAAAAAATAACCCAGAAATTGCACAATATTTGCAGGGTTAGATCTTATGCTACTTTGGGCAGAGTAACCAAAGAAAAACTTTTTTTTTTCCCCTCTCTGCTTATTTTTAAGACAGTTTTAAAGTAGTCAATGACTGGTTTAACTTCATAACGGTTTTAGATAGAGTCTAAATAAACCAAGTTTATGTCAATTGGATGATATTAATACATTTCCTGGGGCCTTGAGTTATGGAACGAATCAAAAACAAACAAACCAGACGGTATCAGAGCGCGCGCTGTGCCCCTATCCTATCTGCTATCATTTCCATTGATGTCAGGCCAAGGACGTAATCAACGCATCCTTGTCGTGACGCTTTCTGGCTGAGGGCTTTCTGCTGCTGATGCTGTGCGCGCACCGCACCGGGAACTCCCCTCAGCCAATCACGTCGGTCGGCCGGCAGCGCGAGGAGGCGGGGGTAGAGCGTCCGCCACAGCTAACGGACCGTCGAGTCGAGCGGATCACATTCTCGGAGCCGTCGAACCGCGGCACCTCTCAGAACAGGGATCATGGACTTCTAACCGAGCTGCTGAATCAAATAATCATACAAATTATTTACCCTTAGGCGTAGTATCATTTTTCATTTAAGGGGTTATCCATGAGATTCTTCAGGCTTACCTTTAAGTGCTTCGTCGACTGCTTTTGAATCTCCTCCTTGTCAACGGCTCAACTGACCGCGGCGCTTTGTGACATTTTTTTCCATCTCTTTCGGCTGAGCTGAGGTGCTCCAACGAGTGATATTTAAAAAAGAAACCAAAAGAAAAAAACAACAACAGCTGAATCTTTAATTTTTTTTATTGTTTCAGTGAGAAGAAATAACAAACTCAGATAACAACAAGAACAATTGGAGCAGTGTAGCCTACACTGTGGCTACATCTCTCTGTCTCCCCCTCCGAGCCAGCCGGGTACGTTTTTTTTTTCCCAAACAAACAAATATTCTTCAAAAAACACAAAAGCTTCCCCCTGCCATAACAAAGACAACAAGCTTCTTTCTTCACTTAACATGTCACCTGAGTTGGAAGAGAACAGCCAAGGTAAGCCTTGCATGGACATCCTGTTTCATGTTATTTATGTTTTTTTTTTAACTTTACAGCTGATTAAACATTTAGCAGACATGTCAACACCTTTAGGTAAATGAATGCATCGCTGTTTTCACGTTATTCACCCTGGATCAGACACAACAGCTGGACTATACCAGCCTCTGCCTTTATTGCTTAATACATCATGAGATATGACAATAAATATGGCACATGCAGCCTCCACTCACACTGAAGCTGAACAATTACCCTCTGAAAGGAGAATTCACTTTATTTCCAATGAGCATCCCCTGCACTTCATTTCTCAGCTTGGAAAGGCTTATTTTTCTGTTATTTCTCCAGCCTTTTCAAAATAGATTCACCGCACCCCCAACCCTAGTGTTTTTTTTGTTTTTTTTATTTATATAAACTATATTGTCTCATTGTATTCTCCACCAGGCTGTTGATTTATTTTTAATTACGGTAACAATACGCCACACAGCTCTTCCTCACATGAATCGTCTCAAACTAAAGAGATGGTCTTTCCACGTTGATGCCTGAATAATTTCTCCTAATTCGTTCCTCCCTCCTCATCTGTACACACACACACGCACACACCCTTCAAACTGCTCCGATCTGGATTCATCTGGCCCGCTTTGCATCCATCTCAGGGCGTCTGACTTCTCATATCCTGGAATGCCACTGGTGAAAAGTGACGTGGCCTCACCCTTGTTTAGTGGGTTATGTAAAACAGAGGAAACAAAAGCTTTATGAGTAACAGAGGAGCTGTGCCGAGGCGGCTCTGCTGGGCTTGTGTGCTGCAGCACACCAATCACGCCGCTTGTGAGACGCAGACATAGAATGAACATCGGGGGAGGGATCAGTGATCACAGTGCACTCCAACACAGTACCGGTAGCTTCAAAATACAAATTTGCACGACAGATAAGGTTTGTGACGAGATGTGCTTATGAAAGGGACTCAAGCCCCTTGAGTTTTCATTCATTGTATGTGTGGTCTCAGAGACAGTGGGTCATCTGTGATGACGTAGAATGTGTCTAGTTTATTCAGGTCTGGCTCTCATACAGATCCATTTCAGATCCATTCATTGCTCCGCTTCACCCCATCTCCCTTTTCTTTGTCATCTGACTCCTCTCTCTGTGTTCAGATGAAATCAGTGTCTCCCAGACGGAGGCAGGGGCCCTGTCCGAGGAGGAGGGCGGGGGGTCAGCTCGCCCCCTGGTGCCGGTGCTTGGTGCCGACCCAGGGTGTGGAGAGGGTGGAGGGGCTGGCCCATCGCAGATCCAGGACGGGACCACAGCAGGGACTGGGAACGGGGCCGTGGCGGGACAGCAAGGAGAGCGAGAGACCTGGACCAGACAGATGGACTTCATCATGTCCTGCGTGGGATTCGCCGTGGGCTTGGGCAACGTGTGGCGGTTCCCTTATCTCTGCTACAAGAATGGAGGAGGTGAGCTTCAAAGGCTGCACGAGGTCTCTGCTTTGAGCTCACAGACATGCAACACTGTCTGTGAAAGAAGGACATGATAAGACTTTCTTGAATATGTCTGATGCTCAGTGCTGACTTTCAAAAACTATGAAGTTGCTTGAGATTTAGAAAGGCTCATAAAAACAGGATGATGTTCCTTAGTATTTAATTTAACATTTGTCTTTGAGTCAGGTCAAATAGATTTTTAAATGCAAAAAAATTTGGAAACTACCGCTTCTGTTTTCACTGTAAAACATGTCTAGAAATGGCATTGTTTGTTAGTTACATTTTTGCTACTGAGTTGTGTAAAAATCAGATAATGATTAGGGCCACATGCATCATTTCTACACAGGAACAAATGAGGATAATGTAATTTCTTTATCTTCTCACCAGCTCCATCAAAGAACCAACAGCACATTTTTTCTTCTAGGATTAGCGGGGGGGTTTTCTTCTTTTTTCTTTCCATTTAATTGATAAATTAGGTTAATCTGAAAACAAAATATATTTTAAACAGTAGTCTTTAAAAAATTCAATTCAATTCATCCACAATCAAGACTGTCAGCTCAGACATAAAAATGTCAGAAATTGGCACAGACCAGTGAAAGCCTGATCTCTAATTAAATGTTACATAATAAAAAGCTTTTCAAAATTGGATTGCTCACGTGTTCCTCCAGTTGGTCTAGGACCATTTAAAGGAAGAAAATCAGGAAACTAAATGTGGTATCTATCAAAGTATTTTATGAAAGCACACAGAGTTAATTTACCCGATTATTAATAAGACATGTTGAGAGTCCTCACCCACACAGAGCTCTATAATATAAAATGCAGGCCTGTTGCTAGAAAAAAACATCGTAGATCACATTGTTAATAGTTTCACTTATATTTATATAATGTTGTAGTGACTTATGATGTATTTTTTCCACATAAATTGATTATTTAAAATGAAAATTAGCTTATATTCAATGAATTACAGGAATCCTTTATTCGACAGTAGAATAAAGAATATTTTTCATTTTTATCAGTAAATCAACTTCAATTATCAGGTGTGGAACTAAAATGTGAAATTTTCTTCATGATCTAAATCTGTGTTTGTTCTGTTTAAAGTGTTTGTACGTGTGTTTTCTGTTCATTTCACAGTTAAAATACAACCACAAGGAAACAAGTAATACAAATAAAACTTATTTTGATTAACGGTAGCCATACCTTTGATAAAGCATCCAGCTGGGTGCTGTACATGGAAAATGCAGCCCTTGCATTTAACCAGCTTACACAGCGGTTTCTGCCCCTTGTGTTTCCCTAACGAGAATCAACTCCTCAGTGCAATTGACACAATTCCTGATGAGCTCTGTCATCATCTGATCTGCATGTCTTTCTGCATAGCTTTCTTCCATAAGAGTTCAACATCAGTTTGTTAACCATTTGCATCAAAGTTCATTCCACAGTTATGAGTTAAAGTGCACTCCCTTTGATTTCTGGGGCTTCAACACATTTCTTGAATTTTTGGGTTGTGATAGGCTTTTCACAGAAAACATTTTTGTTTTATCTTTCTATAATTAGTATTGACATGGTGGAACCCACGGTATGTCGAGTGAATACCTAAGGTGAAGTTTTAAAACCCTCTAAACCACATGTGTCAAACTCAAGGCCCGGGGGCTAAATCTGGCCCGCCATAGCTTTTTACGTGGCCCTCCACAGACTAGACTAAACACTAAGTGTGATTAAATATTATATTATCAATCATATCAATGCAGTTTTTATCTGTTTACTGCCAATTTATATCAATCAATCCCTCCAGTTTCTTGAGAATTTAGTTGATGTATGATTATAGTCCATGATTTATACAGCGAGTGAATAAACAGTCGCATTCATTTTTAGTTCCTGAAGGGACTGAAAAGATCTTCAATAATATTATGTAATTTTAAGAATTCATTGACATATTAACAGTTTGTGAACAGGTTTTATCAACACATTTTGGCACAACCGGCCCTTTAAGAGCCTTCATGATCTTGATTTGGCCCAAAACGAAAATGAGTTTGACACATTATTTAAAGCCTTAGAATTGATTTAGACACAATTCTGTTCATTCCAGAGATTCTTTTTTTTTACTATGGAGTGATTCAAATATCTTTATTTTGGAAGATATTCAGTTGGTTTGCACAACCCTGTGGGATCATCTGGTCCATTTTCTGTTTCAGTTTAAAAATTTTGGAATTCCATCTGCCTGACTTCTCCTTTGTGCCTGCCATCATCACGCGTCTGTTTTGTGTTGGTGAGGAACTGACATAAACAAAGGCGGAATTGAATGCAGGCCTTGATTGCTTCCCTAATCTGTTACATAAATAAACAAATGCTGACCTCTTCAGCGCTTCTCAAATACAAAAAATACATCCATCATTGAGTGAAGCCACCCATGATTATTCATATCCCTGTTAGAGTTTGGTTAATGTCCTTTTTCTTCTAGATGGAAGAAATATTAGTGTTTTGAGGCGACCCAGCTGGAATCTTATCTTGAATTTGATAAAGGATCTGGAGCTTAAGATTAGGGTGATAGCAAGGAGGCCTTCCAGCTTCAAAGACTTGGAGGTTATCACCAAAGATAAATAATCAAAATAGCAGTAGAAACATAAAAAAAGCTGGTCGCCTGTTTATAGAGGTTTTACTATACCACCAATTTTCAAGTGATTCTTGGGAAGTGTATGCAAAAATTCAATATGCTCTTCTACTCAAATGTAAATGAAAAACTTTTTCATATATAGTGATGTAGCTTTTGTTGGGCTTTATTGTCTTTTGTGAGATGCTTTCCACCTTTACTAACAGAAAAAAACTTCTCAGTTGAATGTAAAATGATTTCTTATCTATAATGACCCCGGAGCATCAATAATCTTTAGTATAAGAGTACTTCCAATGACTTAGAGTCATTTTAATTGCAATATCCTGTCAAAACTAGATTTTTACAGGATATTTTTTTTACAGGAGGCATACCTAAAACATTGAAGATGCTAAGCATATGTATCAAAAGTTGTTTGATATATTGGCAAAGCAAATTGCTCATTATTCAAGCTTTAAGCAAATAGAAATCATTTTGGTAACCTTACCTATATCTATAGTGAAGAGAAGGTTTAATCCGTTTCAAGTCAAAAAGTGAGGTTACATAATTTTCCTATATGTAAATTGGATTTTCATGAAAAAGAAATCTCAGTAACTGAAGGTTTATCCGAAAGTGCACTTCACACTGTACGTATGGTTTATTGCCAACATGGTGAGCCATAGTGCTGTTCGGGCAGGTCTAGAAAGGTCTGCGTGCCTGTGAACACGTAGCTCTAAAGCTCAGCCTCTCCACGTGATTCTTTATTTATTATAGTCAGCCGCTACTTAACGGTCGGTCTTAGAACAAATAGTCCAGCTGTGTTTGTCCTGCTCTTGTTTCCCTATCATTCGACCGGCATTTTGTCATGTTGGTAAAGTAAGTCACCTTGGCCAAGCGTTACCTCACCTCACTGCGACTTTTGCCCTTGATTTTGCTTTATTGCTGCCCTACCCACCTTTCAGTTTTTTTTATGAGGTGCTTCATTGAAATAAAACTGCTTGTGCGATAACGCTGCCCTCCTTCATGAATGTGTGTGTGTCTTGTGACCAGTAACTCTGATACCCACCTACTGGTATCATATAACAATACTCTGCCTCACACACTGCGCCTCCTGCGCGCCTGTCCTGAAATCCTGATGCGTACAGAGGTGTTTTCTTCCAGCATAGCGAGGTGTATATGCGTTACGTAATAACCCGTCCATTCGTCCTCTTGCCGTCAGCACGTTCTCATCTGCGACAGTCGCTACGCCCTTTATCAACTCGAGGGCGGAGCGACAACTTGATCAATTACATTTCGTTGTACAGCAAAAGTCTTCGGCAACACCTGCTTGTAAATGAAGCAAAAAGGCTGCCTGCGTAAAACAGTAAAAGACTAAACCAATGTAAAATTATGTAAGTAATCCCCTACAAATCTGATGTTTCTCTGTAAATCAGCCAATGTGTCTCGTCCTCTTAGGATTACAGAGGATTTATTTAAGCCTGTCAGACGCCTGTGTCTTGATAATTTGAACAATATGTTGAGATATGTCAGCACAGACCTCAGTGTCTTTCTCTCGCCTGCTCTCCCAACCCTTTTCTCTCTTTGACTCGCAAATGTGTCCTTATTTGGCTAAAGCTGCCCTCTCTCAGAGAATTGGGATTTAAAAAAGAAAGAGGACCTGAAGCTGTCAAGTGGCAGAGCCCACAAAGTCGTTGCTTTGGTGTGTGATATTTATTTTGTTGCTCTCTGTCAGAGCTCCATATCGCTGTCCCAGTTCCCTGGCTGCCTCTCATGTAATCTATCCATCTTTCCCTCCTTTCTTCTCGGCCTCTTTCTGCTCTGCGTCATCGCCGTCATGTGACTCCCTCCCATCTGCGCACTATGTTGGCATCGCTCGGCTGTGTTATTAACAAAACCAAGTGGTTGAAATTCCATTCAGTGATTTGAATGACTCATGCCACATTTCTGTGGGTTTTTCCCCCCTTCTGCTGATCAGCTCATACTTGTGCTGCAGTATAAGAATCCAAAAAGAGGGATCAACACAACACAGAAAGCCATTAGCACAACCAAGTTCTACATTTCTCGGCTTCCTGTCGATTGTCCTTGTATCGCCTCCTTTTTCTGCCTCTTCATCTTGTAGCTTCCAAGTTGAAGTCTGATACCGTACTCTACTAAAGTGTCCAAAACCTTGTGAAAAAGGACAATATTGTGGTTTTTTCACACAGAGCCTCTGTCTGTCCTCCTCCATGGATTTCACATATTTAGTCTTTTCTTACCTTTTATCTCCAAATTGGTCATCTGTCCCTAAAACCTTAAACCTGACTTTTACATTTAGTATTATACTTTGTTTCTGCCAATGTGGCTGCCTTTCCTGTAATGTGTCTTTCTTTGGAATAGAAAATAAAAACACTTTCCAAGTCTCTGATATATGATACTACAGAGATAAATCAATTATTTCTCTCTGGTGTCTTATTGCACTTTTTCCCCCAAACTTTGCCCTGCAAAAAATAGTTTTTGCCAACTTCCAATTTCTCTTTACCATCTTCAGCGACTTCACAGTGATGAAAAGAAAATACTTATTTGTAACCTTCCTGCTTTGAATTCCCAATATTTATTTATATAAGGAGCAGAAATAGATACATTGAAAAAACACCAAATAATTTGGATGTGACATTGGCACGTTTTCAGAAACACAGAGGTTAGAAGCTCAAAAATTAAAACATGAACTTTACACTACAATGAATTGTTCTACTGAATTAGCTGTGGGTCAGTGTACTGCTTTGTTTCCCAAAAGTGACTACACATTGACATGCTATTATAGGCAGGTCCTTTTTGCACCGACGCCTGCTGCCAACTGGGTGGAAAATGACCAAAGCTGCAGAAAAATGGAGATGCATTAAATACTCTGCGTGAATGTGTGTTTTTCAGGGGTTTTCCTGATCCCCTACTTGCTGATTGTGTTCATCGGGGGAATCCCTGTCTTCTTCCTGGAGATCGCACTGGGCCAATTCATGAAGCAAGGAGGAGTTTCTGCATGGAACATCGCTCCGCTCTTTAAGGGTAAATACTTCTCTATAATTCTCTGGCAAAGACTGATACTGAGTTCTGCTGAGGGAATCAAACGCTTTCCTCTCTTCTCTAGGTCTGGGACTAGCATCAATGGTGATTGTGTTTTTCTGTAATACCTACTACATCATGATACTGGTGTGGGGCCTCTACTATTTCTTCCACTCTTTCACTGACCCACTGCCGTGGGCCACCTGCGGACACCCTTGGAACACTCCCAACTGCACAATGGACTTCCGACGCGCCTGTTACAACCGCAGCGCTCTGCCGACGCCTGCTGCCAACTTCTCATCCACCCTGCCCCCGCTGAATCTGACCGCCCTTCTCCTGATCAATAACAGCTGCATGGAGGCTGAGGGTCTGCGCTCCCCGATCATCGAGTTCTGGGAGTAGGTTTAGATCCCTCACTTGAGCGTGACGAAATTTAGAAACTGAACACAAAGAAAGACACAGACAAAGTTACAGTTTTCTCATTTGAAACGTGTTTTGTATGTTGATGTCTATGTGTTTTTCTCAATTTGCAAGCCAAACTAGTGATTTGATTTGCAAAAACACAGCTCAGTTCAATCACAGTGTTTAAGTTGTTACACTGTGAATATACTTTTGAAATCATTCTGTTTTTTTTATTTGCCTAATTTAGCCCTGAATCAGGCTCGTGCTTTCCTTTCCAGACGTAAAGTGCTCCGTCTCTCTGGAGGCCTGCATGAACCCGGTGTGATCAGCTATGAGATGGTGCTTTGTCTAGTAGCCACCTGGGTCATCGTTTACTTCTGCATATGGAAAGGAGTGAAATCTACTGGCAAGGTAATGTCTTAAGTAGAGGCAAAATGCTAACACTACCTAGCATCACATGTCATTGTTTAGGTTTACATAAACCAGATTATTATTTATAGCCTCATTGACAGGCTATAAATAGTGGCTCATTTATAGCCACAAATGTTTGTGTCCGCCTTTCTGTTTGAAAGTATTATGCTGTGAATGTGAAAGGGAAAGTAACTGCAGCATTTTTTTCCTTCTCAGCTCCAAATCAGCTTTAGCATAGAGGAGGGTTCTGGACTGAAATGGAAGAACTTTCTTAGAAAGTTTTTAAAACCAAAACATTTGATGATCCCCAAATATTTCTTAGAATGTAATCTGAGCAAACACCTAGCTACTTCTTGTTTTTGTTTTCTTCAAAACGTTGCTATAAATCCTCATTTTGTAACATGTAGAAATGTACATTCTTGTGACTCCCACAGTAGCTAAAGCTTATAGAGGGAGGGTAAAAATAATGAATCAGATTGAACCGACTTGCTGTAAGCTGCTTATTGCCTTTCCACTATGTACATGTTTGCAAGCTCAAAGGGGCCTTTTCCTGCCCATGTTTACCTCAGACCAAGACAAACTGTGCTCTTTCAATATTTTATTCCCACCAGACTCACACATTTACATAGTGACTGGGAGCAGCCTCCTTATAATAACTTGACATAGAGAACTTTCAGAAAAGGCGTACCAAAACACTCACTGTTGCAGGGAGTGTCTGTGTTTTCTGGGTTTCCATCAACAGGCCACCTTTTCTTCTCAGTAACTCACCAGAGTCCCTTACACATCTCTTAAAGGAACTGCTTAATCTGCTTCTACTTGTTCCTTGAGTATTTGTAAAGCAGATAATCACCCAGTCAAAGTGATAAGAACTATTCTTCAATAGTTAAAAGGAATTTAACCAAATTAACTCTATCCTTTATATATTTTTAAGTTTCAAAAGTTTTCAAAACATTTATATATTTCCACATTTTGCCATGCTGAAATCTTTTAATGAAGTTAAAACGCTGAGAAAACTGTGCTGTTTATTTGTAGTTAGTCTCCTTTACTTGGACACATTTTGGACAAGTAAAATCTTGTACAACAAGCTACACTTAAGTACTAATCAAAGACAGTACTTAACTAACTTTAACTTAACTAAGTTTAATGTGCAAAGAACTTCGTTGCACACCGACAATCAAAATCTAAAGAATTAATTAGTCTGAGATTGTAAAGAAGTGCACCTGAAGCTTTTTTTTTATGTGCGATTTGTTTAGGTTGTGTACTTCACAGCACTGTTCCCCTACTTGGTTCTGGTGGTTCTTCTGGCTCATGGAGTCAGCCTGCCTGGAGCTCTGGATGGAATTATTTACTACCTTAAACCAGACTGGTCCAAACTGGTAGAAGCACAGGTAACATTCTTCCACTACACGGTTTTTGGTTTTTTCTGTTTTGCAGTCCAGAAACCAAGTAATATAAGAGAGTTTGAACAAACAAAGACATCTTAATGAATGGTTCAGGATCGTTGGAAATAGTCTTTTAATTTTCCATGATAGGTGTGGATTGATGCTGGCACTCAGATTTTCTTCTCCTATGCCATCGGACTTGGTGCCCTAACTGCACTGGGCAGCTACAACCGCTTCCATAACAACTGTTACCAGTGAGTTTTTACACAGCATAAAATCCAGACACCGCTGATTCTGAAAAGAGGACACTTTAAAAAGAAGTCATGACCTTACTTTTCAATCCAATACACCGTCATTTTGGTCTTCCAATTTCTTATTATTAATGTGTCCACTGTTCTCTGGTTATATAAATATTAAACTTGGAAATGCGTTGGAAGAATAAATTAAATCTAAAATGCCTTGGGGCAGACTGCTCCAACTTAAAGAATATTTCTCTTATAGTTTTCCTGAAAGTGTGTGTAAAGTTCTGCCCAAATATGGCTTCATTTTTGTTGGCTGCATGCGCTTTCACATGTTTCAGCGACATTTGTGACATTAATGTCCTTAAGCAATAGTTGCGTAATTCTGGAGCAGTAGTATGGACCTTGTGGTAAATATCACAGCACAGCCTGCATATTTGGAATGCTCATAAAAAAGGGATTTCATAAATATTTTGCTACTAGACATTTTCATTTCTTCTTTAACCTTAGTTGGAAGTTACAAGATCATGTTCTGTTACGGAAAATGTTAGCTCTCACAGGAAATGCAGTGTTTTTGAAACCTTTTCTATCTATATTGAACTTTTTCACATTTTTCACTTCACAATAACAAACTATTGTATTTATTGTGATGAATACTAAACAATACAAATAAAGATGAATAGTAATGAAAGAAAAATAAATGTTTTTTTTTTGTCATGTATACAGATAGAAATGAAAACTGTGGTGTGCATTTACTTTTAGCCTTCCTGACTCCATCGGGTGTAGAATCACCTCATGCTGCTATCACAGCTGCAAGTCTTTGTATGTCTCTACCACCACTGCACATGCAAAGACTAAAACGTTTCCCAATTATTTTGTGTTCAGGGTCAGTCAGATTTATGGAGAACCTGTCTTTGAACAGCAATTTTAATATTTTCCTGCAGATTCTCAGTTTAGGTTTGAACTGTGGCTCTCTAGCACATGAATACACATTGGTCTAAGTCATTTCATCGTGGCTCTGGCTCTGTTTAGTTTATTTGTGCTGGATGGTGAACTGAGTCTCAGGTGATTAAGAGCTCCTAACAGGTTTTTGGTCAGGAATTATCCTGAATTTAGCTCAGTCCATCTTCTCTTCGGCTCTGTATCAATTCCAAAGTAAATATTTTTCTCACATCATAATACTGCCACTACCAGGTATAACAGTGGCAATTATGTATTCAGGTTGATGAGCAGTGGCCCTTTTTTGCTACACACTGAGTTACACATGCAGGTCATTACATTCTCTTACGAAACCCTGAGGTCTTCACAGGGTCTATTCTTACTCACAAATAATGTATCTTTGCTAATTGTGTGATTTCTGAAAGCAGTTGGTTGTACAGGATTTCCTTTATGAATATAGGGGAAAAGTCAGATAAATATAATGCAAAGAAATTTGAAGAACCTTTCTTCCTCTTCACAATTATGCACTACTCTGACTTGTTATGTTACATCAAATTGCCATGAAGCACACTGCAATTCCTAATTGCAACATAGCATAATGTGAAAAAGTTCAATAGGTACGCATGCCTTTCCTGGCCACGCCAAAGGTTAACAGCTTTTTTTAATGGTATGTTCGCCATACCATTAAAAATCTAAAATAATACTCTATCGATCTGTTAACAGTGTTGTCCGGAGCCATTTGACAGGGCACCTTGAAAATGAACACAATAGCTGGAATGACTGGAAAGCAGCCGCTGTTCAAACTATTTTAATGCATGCTGTCTTTTCGTTAATAAGAAATAAAGCAATCAATTTTCCTGAGCGCCATTTGGTTTCAAAGAATTTTCTTTCTTCCTTGTTCGAATGCTGTAATAAATCAATATCACAGCACACATTCTCAGACATTCTCTACTCAGAGGGGTTCAAGGTGTTTGCTTCTGTTTGTTTACAGGAAAAGTCACAGAAGCACTTGTGGAAAGAGCAAAAAGAAAAAAAAAACAGCATTGGGGAAGGAAAATTGATTCCTACAGGCTGTTGACATTTTTTCTGAACACGAACATTACCATGAAACAGTATTACAGCAACCAGTGCTGATGTTGTTTATACATTCCTCATTCCTGGAGTTGCGCTACTGTAGACCTTAATACAGTATCACTTGTAGTTGGATTTACAGTGGTGTATAAGTCCAAAAACAGACACGTTTTTTTACATTCTGAAGTATTTCCCTCAAAGAGCATATTCCAGCATGAGTCACTTAACTCACATGACTACTTGTAATAGTACACAAAATGGAAATATAGATTTGAAGTGCAACTTGTCTGGTAGTCGGAGGCATTAACTCTCCTTGTTACATGCCATCTAAGACAGCTATGTATTTCAGAGAAATTGCTATTGATCTCTAATTTACCATCCCAGGCTTTCTCCTCTTTGCTTGGGTCTGTCTTGAGTATGTTACATAAGCCTACGTTACGTCATATGCTCTGACATATTTTCCCCACATAGTTTTTTTTTTTCTTTGTGTAATTGTGGGGGGTTTTTTGCGTTTCCCTGCAGGGATGCATTTATCCTGGCTCTTATCAACAGTGGAACCAGTTTTTTTGCTGGCTTCGTTGTGTTTTCTGCTCTGGGCTTCATGGCTGCAGAACAGGGAGTGGACATCAGTAAGGTGGCTGAGAGTGGTGAGTCCACTCATCAGTTATGAGTCACTCTCAGAATCGAAGGGTTTTATCATTCTAACCATGTTTCTCTGTGTGCAGGCCCAGGCCTGGCTTTCATAGCCTATCCCAAGGCTGTGACTCTGATGCCTCTGGCACCACTTTGGGCAGCGCTGTTTTTCTTCATGTTACTCGTACTGGGCCTGGACAGTCAGGTAATGCTGAGACTTGACTTTGGTGAAAGAAGTTAGCTCAGAGGTAATTGGGTTAAACATCGTATCATGACACTGCGACTTTATTTAAATTTAAAGTGCATCCAGTCTGAAACGTTTGCACAGATGCACCACAGCTATAATTGTTATAGTAATTCTGCGCCTTAAACAAAGACTTTAAGCTATTCAGACTCATTGAAGCTGAATTGCTAAAAACATTCATCTTCAATGAGTTTCAAAAACAAACACTGGCTGTGAATTCACAATTCACTGTGAATTTAACAGTGAATTGTTAATTTATCAGTGAATTTTCTCCAGTTTTTCTCCAATTCACATAATTATGTGATTGCTAAATTATTCAGTCAAATATGACTATGTTGTGGTGACAAAAAGCTTTCCTCCTTTTTTTTTCACAATTAAAGGTTTCACATGATTAACTACGATAGTTCAGTATCAGACAATAACAACTAAGGTTAAAAGATACATGTTTTAAATGATGATTTAGTATAAATATATAGACTAACCTGGACCAAGTGGAACCACCTCCATTAAGGTATGAAACCTGATTACTGTTTGACCTGCAGAATCAAGAAATCCCTTACAGCTTAAAGTTGGCTAAAAGATCTCAGCACATATTCCCTCATCTAAAAAAGTTCGAAACCATATGAGAAATTAATTGAGGCTGTGTTTTGTATAATAATTTCACCCTGAAAATAGATTGGTTCAAAAAGCATCCCTATACGCACAAAACCATACATGAATATGATTTAGGTATTCAAATCATTTATCCTCAATGTAACTCAGCCACTTTGTTATTTTCTACACGAACGACTTAAACACACCACATCTATGGCATTTCTTTGCACCCTTTTTGCTACGTTCCTGTTTGAGCCAAGGCCTACATCTATTGTCTAGCAGCCCGGAGATTTCTCAATGAAACTTCTGTCTGATTCACACAGAGAGTGTCTGTTTGCGCTCAGACCCATTCACTTACTCTCACTTTCCATTCTTGTCCTCATTTCTTCTCCTTTTGTTTTTGTTTTCTCCTTCTCCTTCTGCCAATGCCACGTTGCACAAGAACGTGCCACAAGTTTGGCGTTCTATTTTGAACGCCAAACTATTTTCCTGCAAGCATCCATAAATACATTGTAGTGCCGGGAGATTGGAAAGGGATGGCATTCAAATCTCCAGTGTATAAAGCACTTTTTCAGTTTTTCACAATGAACATCTGCGGTTTGACAGGGACACTGAGCAGTGAGTGGATTCATGCAGCAGTCTGTTAGATACAAAGAGCTCAGTGTCCGCTGTAACACTTCATATTGACTTCTTGATAAAGCAAAGATGTTTTGAGTCTGAACCTGATTTTGTTGCTTCCAAACAGGCATGGCTTGGTCTGAGATTCTCACTAATTTCTCCTGAAGTTCACACAATTATGTGACTGAAGTTTATTAAATTACACTGCGACATCATTTAAAATAGCACTTTACATATGCACAAAAAATTTAAACAAGATATATCACAAGCTAATTGATTTTATGTAATTCAGAAAAGTTGTTTTTATTCCTGCTGCTGCTTATGCTGCTTTTATAATACAATATAATATTTAATTATTGTATTTTGGGTTTGGATTATTAGTAAAAGGTACTCAAAGTTAACTTCTGCCTTAGATTTATAAGAATAAGTGACTAATTGCTGTAAACGAATCAGTAAAACATGCAAACTACAATAAGATAATGAAAGCAGTGAAACAAAGCCAGACAAAATAACTAATAGCATGAATAAAATAAAACCCATTTGTGGATCAATAAGCTAAAATTTTCTGCTCAACTGGAACTAAAAGCCATACACATATATAGAAAGTAAAAGCCCTGAATAAACAACCTTTAAATTTAGGCTTTTGTCTGTTTTGCTGTTTGTGTATTGAAGCAGCCGTGGCAGCTGGTTAATTACTCAAGCTGTTTTCTGGGATAGAGCTATTTGTGGGCTTCTTTAAAAAGGCTGTACTTTTACCTAGACAGAGATGGGTGGTGCTCCTTTAGTTTCCACACCATAAATGTATCTGTGCTTTTAGACTGGAGATATTTTCAGACAGCTTTATTTGCCTTATTTCTTTCTTTTTTTGTTTGCAAGTGAGGGGAAAAGTGCAGTCAGCGAAAGCTCCAGTCAATTCAGCCCTTCCTTTGGCATCTCATTAAAAAGCACTTTAAACTGTGGGGAGAGCCAGAACTTTTTAGCAGTTTTGAAATTCTAACTTTCTAATATTATCTGATGACTGTCCACAAGTAAAAAGTAGGAAACTTCCAAACTCCTCAATGCCACTGAGTTGTCTACTAGATTTTCGTGAACATTTCTCCTGTCTTCTCTACTGTTCAGTTCGTAGGGGTGGAAGGCCTGATAACAGGACTCATGGACATGCTGCCTCCTAAATCTGGCTTTGCCTCATTGAGACGAGAAATAGTTGCTGCCATCTGCTGCATCATCTGCTTCCTTATTGACTTGTCCATGGTCACAGAGGTACAAAACGGGCTTTGAATGTATATTTGATCATAAATTACTGTGATTGTAAGAACGTTACATTGAAAGATCATCATAAAGTAGATATAAAAGTCTCAGTAAAACATTTAGAGCAGATTAATAATGTACTGGATAAAAGTAAATAAAGTAATTCACTGAATAGATTCTGAGTGCTCTTTCTGTTCCCGTCAGGGAGGGATGTATGTATTCCAAATTTTTGACTACTACTCCGCCAGCGGCATTACTTTGTTGTGGCAGGCCTTCTGGGAGTGTGTCGTGATTGCATGGGTTTATGGTGAGTTAATTCCTCGCAGCAGATTCAACAGAAACTACACAGCCAGGCGCTTCAAAACAGCGTTCTCGTGTCCCCCTTCCCAGGCGCAGACCGTTTCATGGACGACGTGGCTCGTATGATTGGCTATCAGCCCTTACCCTACATGAAGTGGTGCTGGTCCTACATCACGCCTTTCATCTGTGTGGTATGTGTGGCTTCGGATCCTTTCTATTTAACTTTGCCAGTTTGTATTTATCTGGTGGGGTTTTATGTGTTTTTCCAGGCAGTGTTCCTCTTCCACGTGGTGAACTACCAACCCCTCACCTACAACACGGTGTACACCTACCCTGCATGGGGAGAAGCATTTGGATGGGTACTGGCTCTTTCTTCTATGCTCTGTATTCCTCTTACTGTTCTCTACAAGCTGCTGCGATGCAAAGGACCTCTGCGGGAGGTGAGATTCTCTTTTTGGGGCTTTCAGTTAATGATACATTTGGATAATTCTGGGTCTTTGGATATAAAACAAGGTTGAACATTTCCCTGACTCAGAGCTTGTCGTGTTTTTATTGTCTTTCCCTAATGCAGCGGTGGCAAAACCTAACTAAACCCATCTGGGGCAGACACCACCTGGAGTACTTGGCGCCAGAAAGCGAGGCCAAGCTGCTTCCTGCTGCAGAGACGAAGAGCACCCTCCTCTTTGAGAGTGTAATCTGACGACCTGAGCTTTGATCTCAGCAATACATGTCCACCAAAACATGCACAAACGCTACCTTGACCTTGTCTGAACTAAATACAAATCAGTAAAACACTCTACAATTTTTAAAATGTACAAAAAGGAAAAAAAAAAAAAAAAAAGATCCTGGGCAAATGGACCAAAGAAAACACTGAAGAAGAACTGAAACACACCTGCATTCATGAAGTCACGCCCTCTGCTCTGTTTCTTTAACTCTACCTCGCTGGCTTCCTGCTCTCTGTCTGCCCCCCTGCCTCCGTCCTCCTGCCTTCGTGCTGTCTCGTCCCTTTCTCGTATTGTGGGTGTTATCGTGTCTGCCATAGCTGCAGTGTCTCTCCTCTCTGCACCTTTCTGTCAGTATATATAAAGCCTCAGCTGGCCCTCAGTCTGCGAGGCATTTTGTTTCACATGAGCAGAAACCTCTGGTTAAAACTGTCGAGATGAACTCCCATCATGTCTGCTGGTGAAATCCCATCGTCATAGTGTTTATGCATGTAGCTGCATGTGTGCCCGTGCCCTGTGTTTCTGTACGTGCGTGGGCATTTGCATGTGTATGCAAGAGAGTGTGTGTGTGTGTGTGCGTGTGAGTGTGTTGGACCATGGCAGTGTTACCATCAATTACATGTCACATTGCCTATGGACAGTAATTTCTGCCAGCTGTATTCACTTCATGGAGTGTAATAAAAATGACTTCCATTTGTTTAAAAAAAAACGAAGAAATGAAAAGAAAGAAAATATATAATCACAACAAGACAATGCCTCACCATTTCCAGCTGTGTATTATAAACTAACTTAAGTATCTTGTGTATTGTAGTGTTGTGAATTAGTGTTATTTTTTGGGGGGAGGTTAATAAAGATTATTAACACGTTCAGAGAAGAGAGAAACATCCAACTGAGCTGTGTACCAAGCACGAGAGAGAGTTGTTGGGATGGAACAGAGAGAAGCAATAAACGATCAGATGAAGAGATGTGCTGTGTTGTTAAGGGTTTTTATTTCCTTGTTTTCATTCACTAAAATGTACAATATAGACACACAAAATACAGGAAAAAACAACTTATTGGTTCAATTACCTCAAATGTCTGAGGTAATTGACATTTGGGGTAATTTGGAAGTGGAGTTCAGTGGAATATTAGCCCTGCAATGCCAAACATGTCATTTTCTCGGGCGTCTACCGGTTTAACAAGGTTGGTATTTTCCTTCAGAAGCTGCAGCACTGAATTCTCTATTTTTCTTCTGCCATCTAAAATCTAAGATGGCAGAACACATGTTCTAAGAAGCAATGTTTCCATGGAATACAAAGTCTTGTTTTAAAATTAAGTTATTTAAACCAATTCTCACTAAAAATATCTCTAATGCTTTCAACAAAAATATTTACGTAATGAAACATTCTCCAGAATTCGATGTGTACTGAAATAAATCTATTCCGGTATAGTTTATGGATTGGTGGCTTTTTTCCATCAGTTTACTTGGGGATGACACAATAAATCTGTTATCATTCATACCCATTACATCAGTTATATTAAAAAATGATAAATCCAAGTGATATCGTTAGAGGAAAAAAAATTGCATTTAAATGCAGTTAATTAAAAGATCTGTATTTTAATTAACTGCAAACCCTATCAGCAACGTTTCATTTAAAAGACAGAAATGATTAATGAAAAACACAAAAACTTTCAAAAGTGCACTCGTTATGTTTACAAAAAAATGGATTTTGAGTTTAAGTGATAAAATGTTGCTAAACTTGATCAAAAGTGCGAAAAATAAAAATTAGGAATTACAAAAATTATGTTTTTTATGTTTTGTTTTTTGTTGCTTTTTTGTTTTTGTTTTTTTTTTTTGTTTGTTTTTTTGGCTAACTAAAATTGTATTATTTCACTTTAAATGTCCATTAAAAATATGTCCATGGATATTTAGAGTTTGGAGGTCAATGTCTATATAAATACACCGTGCAGACATGACAGGAAATCCACACTGAAACAACTGCAAGTTAGATACTGCCTGCTAACAGATCCAAAATACCCCATTTCAGAACAGTCAGTGCTATCCTTCAGACGCTGCAGGAAAAGACAAAAAAAAAAAAAAAATGAAATCTGTGACTTATTACCGACTTCTGCAAGTTGATCATTTATCTCACGGGTGTGACAAGAAAGTAATGCTGTTTTGCTTGTCTGATCAGTGCACCAGCATTTCAAAAGAAGCCTAAGCCTGCAATTGCACATAACAAACATCTTCAAAAATAAATAGGAAAAAAATGAGAAAAGGCCAGAATCATCTATTCCATTCTATTCTATCCTATGTGCTGTTGAACTCTTTGCCAGCTCAACATTAGCAGTTGAAAGTTATGACTTCTCTGACTTGTGAATAAGATATAAAGTCCATCCGTTTGTTTGATTAAAGCTGCCCCTGTGTTTGAATGTAACAGCAAGTACGCTCTTTCTGTGGTCACGTTAGCCACAAATGACTGGCAGATATTATGCTTTCCTTTGCAAAAGTTTCCCTTTGGCCCCAGCCTTCCTGTCGTTCTCTGCTCCCTCTCATGGATGCCATAAATACAGACTCTCATTAGTCCTGCGCTACATTCTCCCACTCATCCCCCACCCGCCGCCATCTCAAACACTCCACACCACACAGCAAGAGAGCCGCAGTGACGTATTCCTGGCCATCTCATTATACCATATCATAAAAAGCTGGTCGCCGAGGCAACAGATCCCCGTGTTTCCCTGGCAACCGGCCGCCATGTCAAGGTGGCGCATTCTCTCCCGGTGAATGAGGAGGGGGAGGAGACAGTGGCGACCAATGGAGAGCGGCGAAACACGCAAAGGGGGAGGAGAGGTTGAAGATTGCGTGGATTGGGGAAAAAATAAAAAATAAAAAAATAATGCGACCCCTCCTGGTCACATTTGGGTATCACAAGAAAGAGCCTGAAATAAGAAAAATAGACTTGGGGGAAAAAAAAAAAAGAAAGAAACAAAAAAAAAAAGAACATTTATGTGTAGTAAAAAGCTATCATTTAATGCTTCTGCAGTGTGATTTACTCACAATACCGTTGTCCTCCTGTCCCAGTTGCTCGAACAAGTGAAGGACTGCATCATGAACCGACACAAACAAACGGCTCTTGGGGACGGACTCGGAGAAGAAGTTTGCCCTTTCCATCTGTTCCACCACACAGGCTGTGTTGTTTACAGCGCGTAAAGACAGAGCAGAGTTGATGACTTTAAGAGACTGCTTGTATTTATGTGTGTGTTATTTATTCATCTGTTTTTATGGGTTTTTCTGTTGCTGTTTTTGCTTTCGCTTTCAATCCGCTGACCATATGAGAACTGAATTTTGTTGTGCTTTTCTCAAGAACAATTACAACAATTCAGCTGACCATCATAGGCAACGCATATCATCCTGATATATTTCTGCTTGACTTTTATGCTCCGTCCGGAACAATGTGGCGCCTCACAGGCTGAGACCTTGATGCATTCACTATCAAAACCTAATGCCTTGATTTTGTATTCACCTCACTTCTGTCTCTGTTTTGTCTGCGGGTGGCTTTACCTTGACAGCCGGCGAGATAGATGGCCACACCAACATCCCCGAAGTCCCTGAAAATCTAAAATAAGAACAAAACTTTATTCATCGTTTGCCGATCTTCACCTAACTGGGAAATCCAGACGCAGACGTACATTTTTTAGTGTCTTCGCAGCAACTGTGTCCATAGAGCTGGTCAACGAGACATCCAGAATGATGCTGTGAGTCCCGGATCTATAGTTACTCTTCTTCCCATCTTCACCTTCATTTGAATCCACAGTGATGACCTCATATGAGTCTGAATCAGAGTCGGATGTGACTTTGTCGGAGTGATAGCCCCAGTTGATTTGACCTTTGCCAGAGATGTCTGAAACTGTGTCCGCCATGCTCAACACCACACCATTCTGGTTGTCCTTATTCTTATTTAGCCTCTGTCAAAAAAGGAAAAGAGTAATGACTAAAAAAAATATCAGCCAGCGCCAGTATACTTGCAGAATGCATACATTTTTCTTTGCTTCATCCCTTTCTCTTTTTTTCAGGCTTTCTTGTTCACGCCTCTGCTTGGCTTCTTGTTTCTTCTTCTCGGTTTGCAGCTTTCCTATGTCGATTCCACTCTACAGAGGGTTTGTGTGTCATAATTAAGACAAAGAAAAAGAAAGTGAGGCAAGAGAGAGAAATAATGAAGCCATAGAGGCTAATGTTACCAGCAGAAAGAGATTGTATAGCACACACCTTCTCTTGCAGGGACTCCAAGTACATTTCAGCATTTGTGAAATTGATAGTGGCTGATGAGTGGAAGATTTTTATTCCTGGGATCTCTTTGGCCTACATGGATGCAAAAACAACTCAGTCATGAATTTCTCTGAACCATAAATTGAAAGATTCATGTTTTGTTTAGCTCCTTCTTCATCATGACGCATCAAGGCAGAACCCTCATTTTTGCATCTGAACTCTGAAAGTTTCAGACAAAGACTCCCTCCAGCCTGGAGAGAGCAGTCGACCTTTCTCCAGTTTTGAAGTGACGTGTACACTGACAGTGCCACGGAGCTAACTTGTTGTAGAGCTGCTAATGTTTAGATGTGCGCCACTATTGTTCAGTGACTTATCAGAGTCAAGTATCGTTTAGAAATGTGCTTCAATGAGAAAATACAAAAGCAATGTAGAACTATTCACAGTAAAACAACTCAAGTGGCCTCTGAACAAGGTTTCTCATTGCTTCTGAGAAGATGCTCAACCTTTGCAAAGCCAGCGATCACATTAATATTTGCAACATCCGATGCTGAAATATTACAAGTAAAGAAAGGGGAACTGAGTAAAACTCAGACGATTTGTTTTGGAGCAAAAATGTTACCTCTTTGTAGGCATCGATGTCCAGATACAGCTCTGTGCCTGGTACATTGCCCAAGATCGAGTACCTGGGTCTGAAACGAGTAGCAAATATGTGATTAAGACAAGCTGCCCTGCATCCTTTTACTAATTAGATCAAAGTGCAATCATTGTCAGTAAGTATGATCAAAGGTGTGTTGTTACAGTTGTGTTTTGAAGATGATCGTGAGCATGGAGAAGCCGATGGAGACAGCCAGACCCAGGTCCAGGTTGAGGAGGATGGTGCTTATGTATGTGACCATCCAAACAAGCTGCGTGGCAACGATACCAGCAGTTAGACGTGTCAGCAGTTCCACAGAGTGCATTTAATTTGAACTGGAGGAAAAAGACTCACCAAGTCAACCTTGTTGGTCTTCCACAGCATGGGAATGTCCATAAACTGCTTGAACATTCCTTTCAAATTCACAAACACGATTGTGGATAAAACCGCCTGAGGAAACACAGATGAATTCAGACAAAATCCCCAGCTTTACTGGGTATGAACTCTGCTCATGTTGGCAGCGTGTTAGAGTTTCTCTGTTACGTTTGTCTGATTTGTTCTTTTTGTAGACATTAGTTCCAAAGAGTTTTGATTGAGGTATTTATTCCCTTTGGTTTTTGATAGTGTGCAGTTGGAAGGATTTTTTTATTTCTTTTTGCTCCTACTTTTTTTTGTTGTTGTTTTTACTTTTGGGCACTTGTTATGATGTGTCGCCATGCCAACAAGGTATTGTTTTCACAGCTCGAGGCAACTGATCCACATCTCAAAAACTCAAAATACCTGAACTACAACCAAGAATACCAGAAGAGTTGAAAAGGATGTTTCATCGATGCAGAGCAGAACCAAAGACAAGAAAGAGAAGGAAATGAAGTTGATTAGCAGACTTTGCCTTCAACTGATGGTGTCATCCAGAATATCATCTTTGTTGTTTGAATACTGAACTTTTAGCAAGTCATGAAAGTCATGAGGCTGTGATAGCAGCAGTCTTTAGTCAGAGGCCTGTTAAGATTTGTTGCAAAACTGACTTCTACAGGAGATCCTGACTGCAAAAAACATGCAAAAAGCCATTTGATCAAAACCAGAAACCACTGTTAGTGAGAGAAGAAGGGAAACGGTGCTACCTTGGGGAGATCTTCAAACAAGGAGCCAATTTTCAAAACTGCAATGAGCACAATAACGGAGGAGACCATCCCAGCAATCTGACAAAAGACAAACACCAGGACAAAATGTAAATCTGCAAAATTTCAACCAAACGTCTGACTGGAGCTGAATTCTACGGCAGAGTTCCTATTTCATTTTCCTTTGCTTTTGCAATGTGATCACATTAAAATTCGTTTTACTTGAGTTTTGCCGCCTGTGTTCTCCTGTACGAGACTTCGAGATAATGAGGACGTCACAACGTAACACCGGAACAAACCACCGACGGTGTTACAGAGACCAAGAGACACCAACTCCTTGAAAAAGAAAACAGGAAAAAAAAAACACATCAGTGAAATGTTAATTACCTTAGCCTACTGGTTGAAATATAAATGATTTTCAGAGCTAATATGATTTCATTTTTCAGTGGTTTGCTGTGAGGCCTTTAATTTGTCTTCATGAACTGCATACCCACAGATTTAGTAACTTTTCTGGACAAAAGTGTTCTGTTTATTCAGATGTCTTGGTCTGGCTACTGCACTCTGAGATCAGCTGTCAGGAGGAATGTTTAAGACATTTGATCACGTAACGCTTGTTGAGCATGAAACATTTAGCAAGTCCATTTAGAGGATCTGAGTGCTACAAATCCATTTCTCTCCACAGCGGAAGATTCAGAGACCTAACATACATCAGAGTGCATGTTAGAAATGTATTAATGACTAAACGCTCTTGGAGACAACTTGCTTTGATGGAACAATGCAGATTTCTTCAGTAAATTGATGCAATATGAGAATTTTCTTTGTAACAACAAACAGCATTCATGGTTTGGCATTTGGATTATGTTATTAGCAAACAGTAAAAAAAACCTCTTGTCTTTTTTCCCACTTATACTGACTTTATCTAATGCAACTTCTGTCTGACATTCTATCAAACCTCATCTGTTCTGGTTCATTTAAACTAATTGAAACCAGAACCTCAATTTTATTATGGCTGCAATCCAGATAAATATCTTTAATGTTTTCTTTTTCTTATATAAATAAAGCTAAAATAAAAAAAAACTAAAATATGTTAAGCAATACAGTGATTCAAAACACATTTAAGAGTCACAATTGATCCAGTGAAACCTGGTCCTACATTGTATTGAGTCGGGGGGCCGAACGCAAATTCATGTCACAGTTTCAGACTTTTATTTCTAACAGGCTTTCAAAATCATTTATGATTGTCCTTCTACAAATTATGCTTTGTATTGGTTTGTAAAATAAAGAGTTTAGTAACATGGCATGCATGGCAAGTTTTGCAAGAGACTGTTCAGCAGCGGAGTTTTTCCTGTCTTTGTGGTCAGGATGAGGCCTGATCAGTCACTTTTTCCACAAGTGTGACTGTCGTGAAGAACTGTGAGTGATCGGGCAACAAACTCTAAATTCAGAGCGGTGATTCAACCTCAGTTGAACTGTCAGCTGCTTGAGGGTGTGACCTCCTCACCTGATTGCTGTCCACCTTGTAGCCATGTTTGAGGGCAAACGTTTTGCCCAGTGAAATGCTGATGGCGAAGCCAACGATGGCCACAGCGAACGCATCGCTGATTATCTTTGGGAAGAGTGTGACGTCAGGAGTACGAGGGGGCTTGAGACTGAGGAAAGACAAATGTTTTTTCATAGCTTCAATAAAAAGCAGATTCAGTAATTGACTGTTGATTTCTAAAAAAAAACAAAAACAAAACACATGTATTTGTTTTTCTTATTATTTGCCTTTTTAGGGAAATGTTCAGGGTCTCTTCACCAGGTTTCACCAGAAACCCCTTGTGTACTCCAGAAATTTGATACTACTTCCATTTCTGTGTGTTCACCTGCCCATCTACTTTCTTTTTCTTTTTGTTTTGCCAAGAAAAAAAAAAAAAAAAATCCTCCACATTTTAAAGCCACACGTGTGAACTCACCCACTGGGAATCTCTCCAATCACATCAATTGAATATTCACTGGTGAGTCCACAAAAGTAGGTTATGACTGTTGCTGTGATGATCTGATGGAAAGTAATGGCAAACAGGATGCTAGTTTAAAATGAAGACTGAGTAAATCATTACTTTGGACACATATACAACAGTCTTTTAGGAAAGCTACAACCGTTCCTCACTCAGGCCAAATTTAGGGTTGTACTACCCCCTAGTGGAATTTGAAGAGAAACAGCAAGCGATTAAGTGAAAATGAAAGCGAGAAAGCAAAGTACTCACAACTACAAGCTCTATAGGGATTGGTAATGATATCTTCTGTCTGAAGCAGTCATTGAGTTGTTTAACGATGATGAGAACGGAAAGAGCCACGAGGCTGATCACCAGCTCCGGGACCTTCGTCTGAGGAAGAAGTCTGCAAATATCCACCACAGTCTGTGTGGAAGGGAGCAGTAAAAGTAGGAAGTACATCCCTGCAGGATATCTTAATGTGATGACTGTTGCCATGTCGGCATCCATTCTGGGATTAATGGCTTAAAATTAATAGAAGCACCAACTGCAACTTTGACTTAAAAGAAATGGAAGAGAAAAAAAAAACTTGGAATTTCTTCATTTTTTCTCACATACTCACATAAACAAGGGAGAATGGGCCAATGAAGTGAGCTGGGCTGACTCCAAACAGGTATTTCACCTGAGAGACGCACACGTGGCACGCCGATGCTGTGGTGTAGCCTCGAACTAGCGGCTCAGAGAGGTACGTCACAATGAAACCAAACTTCACCAAGCCCAGCAGGATCTTCCGAAGGAAAAATAATAGAAAAATGAATCTTCAGGCAATTCACCCACGGTGATGAGATCAGAGGGAACGTAAACATAAAGACTCACCTGGAAGATTCCAGTCAAGACTGTGAGGGAACACGCTACCTGTGCTCTGTATGAGTCCCTTGCAGTCAAGTTCACAATCCAGGACCCATTGGTGCCGTTTACAATAAAGTTACTGTCAGGTGCAAGCCTCTCTGTCACACTGCCAACCATGATACTGATCACAGCAAATGTACCTGGACACAAAAAAAATAATAATAATTTTTCCACTATAGAAGACAAAGGAGGGTCAATGATGACTCCTCAGTTAGACGTTTCCTCTCACCAATAGAGATGTGCCTGGAGGTGCCAAAGATGCAGTAGACCAGCACCGGGTAGAGGGAGGAGTAAAGTCCCAACACGGGGCGCAAAGAGGCCAGGAGAGCATATGCCATACCTTATGTAGCAAAAAAAAAAAAAAAAAAAAAGAAATGCAACTGCTTTGTTACTTTGGTTGCTCCAATGTCTTCCTATTAAAAGTGAAGCATCAGTGCTTAAACCCCCCCCCTAAATTTCACATAATCAGAGTTTTTAACAAATAAACCAAAAAACTCAGAACTCAGTTTGCATGAATACAAACCCTGTGGCAGATGCATGATTCCCACGCTGCAGCCAGACATCACGTCACCCACAATATTTTCTCGAAATGGGTATTTTGGCAGCCAGGAGAGAATGGGAATCCTGGTCAGCAGTACGTCCTTCACTCGAGACGAGGAGCACCTGCAGAAAACAAACGACCAAACCAAAAAGCAGAAAGAAGCAAAACTTTTCTCAGTGTTTTGTTTGCTGGTTATTAAAGAGGCTTATTCGTCTTTATTAACCAACAAGAACTTGTTCATGTTAGTGTGTACAGTCAAATGAGACACCTCCTGAGAGGCTTATCAGCTGGCCTTGAGATAAAGTAGAGATTGGGATAAAACCACTGCTGTTCTTATTACATTGCAAGAGCATCTAAAACACAAGCTTGACATATGTTGCTAAATATTTCACAATATTTCACTTTTTTTTTTGTCATTTTTTCAGAAAACTATCGCAATACCTTTTCTTCTGATTCAGTCTCTATTTATTAGTTGTTCTATATTAATGAATTACTTCAATGCAAATTAATGCACAGGCAAATAAAACCAGATTTAAAGATCCAACACCTAGTTTAACTCTAAAAAACAATGCTTCTGTCCAGAGCATATTTCTGTCTCTTTTTAAATTTTTTATTTTTTTTATCATTTGTCAGCAGCGCCTCCACCCTCACATTTCTTCTCTTCATTGGTTTTACCTCAGCATGCCTTTCATCCGTTCACCAACGGTTGGTTTGGTGGACCATGTCCCTTTTTGGGCCACCACATCCAGGCGGGACTCATCCAGCACTTCCCGGTGGACGACGTACTCCCCAAAAGTTGTGTATCTATTCTCCATGTCTTCGTCTGGTCGAGTAAAATCTGCAAACAACCATAAAACCTGTGTCTGCTTAAGGCTCCTGCTCTCTGCTCAAGGCTCAAAGAGATGTGCCAGGTGTAACCAGACTTCAGTACTGAGTAACAGCGCTTGTTTCCTCTAAAACTGAGGGAGTGACTGAGAGTGAGAATCTGCACCGGTGTGTGGGAGTGACTGGTTCTCTCCTGTCTTCAGAAGAGACACTATCCCTGATTCTCATGGGCAGATCTGGACAGGAGTTAATACGGGCCAATGCCCCCTGATGTTGGCCCATCTACTGAAGATGTTAGCCCATCTACTGTAATTGCTAAATCAATTAGATATGATGATATGCACTGGCACAGAAACCCTAACTACTTGATATTTTGGACCTATTTCATCTTGAATTAAAAATTAAAGTGTTGCAGTTTTTGCTCCAGTCGTTTGAGAAAGGATCACAGTTTTCATCTGCTAACTTTAGGGTCTGAAACATTTCCACCCCAGAGCCCTACGAAGTTCTTTGGCTTGGTCAGTGGTTCCCAAAATGTGTGTGGTTCCCAAAGCGCAGTGCCATTGCATGCGGTGCACGGGAAGCAATATGGATGAATGAAAAGAAAAAGAAAAACAGACACACAAAAGTGTTTCACTGTAAAGATGGTTTGTAGTGTGTTTTCTTGCAACCTGAAGCGTGAAATAAACGTCAGTGGAGTTTGAAAACAAAATATGTGTATAGGTTTATGTCTGGTTGAACGATGTGTGTGTTCAGTTGATTTTTTTTTTTTTTTTTTTTCGGGGGATTTTATTGTAATCCATGGATGGGCTCAGAAAGTCTATGGGAACCACTGGGCTTGCTTAATATAATAAGCAGGTTTTTGTTTGTTTGTTTTGTTTTGTTTCACAGTTTTGCTTTGTGTCCCCATGGAAAACACTGTCTGCACAGGGGCCTACGTCTTAAGTTTGGTCTAGAGCCAGCACTGCTGATTCTCACTTAAGCCAACAAACACACATATACATGTCTCTTGTGTTCTGTAAGCATCCATCGGTGTTGTTTGTGTGTATGAATGAGTTTTATCGAAATCTTATCTTTATGACATCCTGAATTTTATGAACAAAGAACATTTGCTCTGAAGGAAGATAACAGATGACCCACTGGATTCCTGTTCTGATTTTGTTTTCCATATTGAGCAAAATGCAGCCAACATATCTTAAAATGTATGAGTCGATTCCTTGAACATTCAATACTTCTTTTCAAAGTTATTTTATGTTTAATGAAAAAGGGGGAAGGGGAAGGGGGGGAGAGAATTAAAATAGCCATAAAAAGTACTTTTTTTTTTTTCAAAGTAGCTTAGAAACTGAAAGAATCTTTGGAAAATCTCACAGTTTGTGAACTTTTCTTGGGCTCCTTGAGTTGAACAGATTCTTTACTCATTCTCCTTGCCAAAACGTTTTAGTTGCCGGGGACTATCTTTGCACAGACATTTGGTGATGTTAAGATAAAATCACAACTGGTTTTGCAATCAGCTTACTCAATCTCTTGCATAAAACTTTTTAAATAAATGTCAACTCTATCTTTAAAATTCAGAAAAGAAAAGATATCATATGATGATGGACATATTGTTAAATTTTAGGATAAAAATGATTGAATTTCTTTGCAGATTTTTGCACTGAGCTTATGCAAATTTGTTTTCATTTGAGGGTCAGTTTATAATAATAAGAACTGCTAGCACTAATGTTAACGCACACTGCTAATAAAAACTACTTTAAAAGTATGTAGTTTTAACTCAGCGGAGATGAATGTCCATATTACTTTTTTACTGAGATTCATTTTGGTTGTCAGGCTGATCTTCAATGTCAATAATTACCATACATGTCTGGAAAATACGTCTTGTGAGAAAAAACAAAAAGGAGACATTTTGTTTCAATCAAAGTTCAAATTTGGCGCTTTATTTTTATTTTTTTTTTGCAAGCAGAATCAGAAAAAAACGGTTTTATTATTGATCTAATTTATTGATCTTATTTGTCTTAGACACCATGCTGCATTTACATTTCTACATTTTGAGTCATTTTGTGTTTTATTCGGAGACTACTACTAAAACCAATGGTTTACTGAGCTCTCAAGTGAAGGAAGAGTTGAACCACATGAGGAAATTGCACTTAAGAAAAAACAGGAACTTCCAGTGGATCAGTGTTAAATGCAGCATTCCTCGACATATTAACCATGGGCCCTTTCAAACAGACACACACACACACACACACACACACACACACACACATGTAAATGTGTTATTTTAAAACCCAGTAACATTTTGATGACCAAGCACAGCTGAAAGAACAGCTTGTTTTGAATGAGAGAACATTGAATCAAGGGACAGTTATGCAAAGACAAAGTCAGACATCTGAAAATGTAGTGAGTTGTTCCTCCAGATCTCAGCATGTTCGATGTTAATGTTTGACCTAATTTTAAGGAGATTATAATAGAAAAACGCTGAAAGCAATAAAACTAAAAGAATAATTTAGTCAAAAAAAATTGCATTTCCAATCATTTTCTTGAAAATGTATGTTATTTACGTTTACGTTGCTAATTTGCAAATTTTCTGAACTAGTCAGCATAAGCTAAGTCACACTGATGTTTCTGTGTGCTCAGTCTTCACCTAAGTCAAGATTGGCTTATTTCTTGTCTGTTGAATTGTGGAATGCACATCTGATCAAACACGAACATTCTTCAAAAATCTCTGTTATTTTGAGTTTGACGTGTCTGCACCATTATGAAAGCTTCCACTCACCTTTGGGCTGCTTCCAGCTTCTAATGTAGAACTAAAAGCCAAGTTAAATCAGTTGTCTCAGTTTTTCCCAACTCGAAGCAGAAAACGTTCTTTTTGTAAATAGATGGTGAACATACTGTGCGATTCTAAAGTTTTGCATTTTGTCACATTAGAACATCAAACCTTTTCATGACACAAAGCCATACAAAATACTACATAAAAGAAAATTGTGTTTACAGCCTTGCATATTATTTTTCATGTAGGCCAAAAAGTTAAATGTGGTCTTATCTGACCAAATCACATTCTTCTAGCTTTGCTTTTTAAACTATGAGGAGTCTGGGAAACTGGCAATGAGAGCACTGATAACTTTCCGCCAGAATTGACTTATTTCTTGTCTCTTGAATTGTGGAATGCACATCTGATAAATGTCCTGTAAACTTTATCCCATCTGAACTGTGGATTTCTGCTGCTCCAATTATCATGGGCTTGCTGGTTCAGGCCTTCGGTGTTTGTCCTCTCAGTTTGGGTAAACTGGCCATATTTTGGTAGGTTGGGAGTTGTACTCTTTGTTTATGATGGATTGAACAGAGTCCTGTGAGATTAATAAAGTTTTAGATATTGCTTTAATTCTCCACAACTTCATTCCTGATAAGGTATGCATGATGAGGTGGAATGAATTTCTTGTGACGTACCTTGAGACGACATTTGTTTTGAGTCGGAACTATATAATTAATTTAACGTGTCCACTTGATGTTTTGTTAGCATTTTGTTCATTTTATGTTAGACCAGGATCCCTTATTCATTGTCTCTCTGCCATTGTTTTGCGCCTGTGTACCAATGGCCACATTGTCATTGTCAGATTTTTGTGCTCCATTTCATATCATGATAACTTTATTCTTGTTTGTCTACCATAAGGTTGCCTTCTTTTTCCTATAAGTGTTGGTTTGACCCTCAACATGCAGGTTTGCATTTTGGTTCTGGACGACAGATCAATGGTCTGGATAGAAACCAGGTGGGATGAGTGAAACATCTCTGCAGAGCCATTAAACTTTAAGGATGCTTCCTATCGACAGACCGACAGAACTTTAAGATGTGCAATAAAAATCAAATCTTGCCTTGTCATTGTTGACAGGGAAAGATCTTCAGACCAAAGTTCATGTACTCACATCAAGTGTAAACTGAGGCCTGGTTGAGTGAAACCTGCGTTCAAAGGTCCGAATGCCCACAGGTTGGAAGAAGTTTGACCAAAGGAGCAAATGTCTATGCGTGCCACTCGCTAATTCATAGTACAAACTTTGCTCCTGTGGTTGTGGAAAATGGCATGCTCCACTGTGCATGAAAACACTGTTAGCAAATAGTCAGCCTGAAATGAGACTGTGGAAATTCACGTCACCTCCATTAACCTGTCGAGAAGACAGACAGACAGACACGCCTCCCGCCACATGAAGCCACATGACAGATGTGACTTCGTCCATGAATGACATGAGAAGGAAAGACCTATGTGATAAATAAATGTGCTTTGACCGACAGCATCAGTTGTTTACGCTGATACAACAATAAACCCAATTCGGTTCAATAAACAGTGACTTTGACTGTTCTACATTATAACAGCTACGTGATGTCTGACAGGATGTCTGCTGCACTATGACACCCTGTAAATGTGTAAATGAGAATCTTTATGTGAAAATCTCCCATGGCTTCATTCAAGAGTCTGAGGACTTAGCGCATATAAAGATTAAGTTTTTCTCTTTCCATTCACGGTTTGTGGATTCACTCTTTCTAAGGCTTGGTCATATAATCAGTCGCTACTCTCTGTTTTGGACCAAAGCTCTTCACTGAGCCTTAACAATTACCGTTCACAATTTAGACTTTGATAAACATGAAAACCTGAATGGCCCAGAGTTTCTTATCTTGAGAACAAGTGACTTGTATTGCTGCAGACTTTCAAATTAAAATGGAGCATTGACGTTAGAATGAGAGGTAGCGTAGCTGTAAACGTAAACTCAGCTGCAGCTCTGCTGGCGGTGGCTGATCTATTTTAAACTCACTTCATCTATGAGCTTGATGTTGACTGCTATGCCTTCCCAAGCTGTAAATAGCACAGAGCACAAGTGCAGCACACCTTCACAAACAAGCCTTTACACGCAGCTTGCAATGTGACAATTTATGAGATCTACGTTGAGAAACCCCTTGATTTTAGGAAACAGGTAAAACTATTTTTGCTGTTGTGCTTCTTAAGTTTGTTAAAAGCGTTCTTCAGTGTGTTTTTATTCCCCTGGAAGGGACTCATGAATGTTTAACCTTCTCATTGACTGTCTCCTGTATATTTAGGAGGAAATAGTCTTGAAAGGATTTCTCAGGCGCTCGTATTATTTTCTGTCACAGCTGCACTTTGTACATATTTGAGAAATAAATCTCAACGCATTTGTTTCAACTGTTTTAAAGTGAACAGAAGAATAAAGCGAAATTTGGAATAAGTTTAGATCTCTTTGCCTTTGACAAACTAGGCATAAAATCACAAGTTTTTTTTTTTTTTTTTTTTTATCCCGGAACTGACAGAAATGGTGCAGACATTTACATCGAGCCTCCATGGAGATCGAGGTCCATGCTGCTCAGGAACAGCATGGACCATTTATGCTCCCAGCGTTGAGGAACTTTCTCTGAAGTACATGATGACGTTTTTACTTTCCTGAGATTTTAGATTCTTTTTCTTTGGGACTTTCATTAAGCTTGTTAGAACAAAGAGAGCTGCCCTACCAGCAGTCTTCCCAAGAGCTCTGGCTGCTTGCAGGCAGCCCACACACATTTACCACTCTGCATCGAAACCACACATCTTCCTCCCATTTTTTCTGGATGACCTTCGCATTCCAACAGTTGGAGCAAGGCTCCGAGCGACACCGCTTCGTTGACATCCAGCAGACACTCGGCTCCGTTTCACTTAGTTTATATAAGAAAATGCTGAATTTAAAGGCAACATTTCCCATTACGTTTTCCCTTTTCAAAACAAACAAAACATGTTATTCTTGCGAGCTATAACAAGCAAATTTTATTGAAGACCTTCACATTACATGTTGATGATTCTTAAACCACTTTTCTTCCAAATCAAAGACTCAAAACTCAGTCTTAGGACCCAAACCCCTATGACATCACATATTAAGCATTGCAATCAGAAAATTTAATTATTCCCAGCAGGAGAAGGAAAACATTTTCTGCTGAAGACAGAAAGTCTTCTTACAGTCCATCACTGCCCAACTAATTATTATTATTATTATTCCTCTGTAAGAACAGTGTAACCCGTGCACTGACCTTGCAAAAATGGGGGAAAGAAATGTTTTTGCAAACGGCGCTTCTCATTATGTTCTTCATGTTGAATTGTCAACATGAAGAACATGCCCCTGGAAGAGATGGACTTTATTTTTTAGCTGCTTTTGAACCAACAGAGGAATAAAGCAAGATTTGGGAATAAGTGTGAATCTTCATCCCCTTTTTACCTCGACACGTTTTGCATAAAATGTCACGTTTGTATCTCCAAACGGACATCAGTGGTGCCGTCATCTACAACAGGCCTCCATGGAGAGCGAGGTGCAGCCGTCTGCTCAGGAGCAGCATGGGTCATTTCTGCTCAGGCAGCTCGCCAGAATGAGAGCAGCTGAGGAGCTCACTGACGTCGTCCTTCTTGCAGAGGGTATTTCCTTCCCATGCCACAAGGTGGTGCTGTCTGCATTCAGCCCTTACTTCCAGGTAAAACAACCAGAAAAAAAAAAGCCACTCTGCAGAGAGTAGATTTTAAAGATTTAAAAGGACAACACAAGACGTCTCAGCCTGTGTTTGGCAAAACAGTTTGAAGCTGATATCTAGTCTATGGAAACTGAGTGATTGTTTGGTTGCAGGCTATGTTTACATGTGGTCTGAAGGAAACCCGAGGAGGAGAGGTGCCCCTCAGAGACACAGCTGCACAGAGCCTTGAACTGCTGCTGAAGTACATGTATTCTGCTGAGCTCCCGCTTTGTAACGACAACATCCAGGGAGTGGCTGCTGCTGCCTTCCTGCTCCATGTGGATGGAGCTTTTAGGTGGGATAATAATCTCGGTTTGGGTGAATTTCCAAGAACCAGCGACTGTTATACAGGAGCTAAAAGGCTTTTACTTCCCACAATGCCTTTTTTTTTAGGTTGTGTCAGAGTCACATGGAGGCCCACATGGACGCCTCAAACTGTGTTGGGCTGTACTATTGGGCCAGAGATCTTGGTGCTGTTGATCTGGCTGACTGTGCTTTGAAATACATCTGTCAACACTTTACCCAGGTGGAGCAATTGCTGTCAAACTTTCTCTCAACTAGAGCCTTATATGAAAAAAAAATATTTATTTACTGCATCTTTCAAGGTTTGTGAGGAAGAAGAAGTGCTGGACCTCGATTCCCAGCGTCTTGGGACTCTCCTGGGATCGGATGACCTCAACATATCACAGGAGGAACTTGTGCTCGAGTTGGTGCTGCGGTGGGTGGAGAGGCACAGGAGCAACTCTCAGAGCGAAACCCAGGCTGTGGAGTTGCTCCGGCGAGTGCGACTAGAGCTGGTGGATCCCGGATTTCTCCGGAAAGCGAGGAGGAGGAACCCGGTGAGATGGGATTGGAGAAAATGACCAAATAATGAGGTCACTAGTCGTAACCCAAGAATATCAAAACATTATTAGGTACTATGTGCAGATGTTTTTTTTTTAACGTAGAAATAAACATCCTAGGTTCTGCTGAGGGATGCAGAGTGCTTTGAGTTGATCGATGCTGCCCTGCAGACCTCAAGTCTCTGTGAGACGTCCGCTCCACCTCGTCCACCTCTTCGTTATGGCATGGAGACAACAGATTTGCTGCTCTGCTTGGGTGGAGTGAACACCGAGGGTGTGCCAGCGAGACGTGGAGGACTTGCTGACCAAAGTTTTTGTTTTGCGCCCCTTGGCAGAAAGACCTACTACATCCCGTCTCCGCTGAGAGACTGTGGCGGTCAGGGCCAGGTCACAGCAGGAGCAGTGACCCGGGACAGTAGCATACTGGTGGCTGTAGAGGCCGAGGATCAGCACAGGAGGAAGAGGCTGGACATCTACAAGTTAGGACTATTCCTTGAAAAAGCACTTGTATTTCTTGAATTTGTTTCAAATTGTCACTTTCCTAAAATAATGATTTTTTATTTTTTTTTGCCAAAAGTGATTTGTTTTGCAAGAGGTGGTGATTTTTAACCCCCCCAAAAATAATAATTTAGGCCATTATTTTGTGAAGGTGATGAAACAATACTAAAAAACGGTGCTGAGCATGTGTTCAGCTTTCTTTTTACTTATTATAGGTGCTTAGTGAACAAATACTACAGTGAATACTAAGGATCACAGCACAAAGGGTCGGGAAAATCTTGTGGACGGCGTTTTCAGCAGGGTTTGGCTTTTAAATCCCTCTGACAATGGAAAGAATATGAAATCCCTGCCCAAACTGATAGATTGGCAAGGTCAGCATTTTTTTGAGAAACAGGCAAGAAGTCCTTGACAACTCTGGAGAAACTGAAGAACCGCTAAGACAAATTTAATCACGTATTCCACAAACCTGGTCTTAATGGAAGACTGGCATAAAAAAAAAAAAAAAAAAAACCTCCCTGTTGAAATAATAGCAACGATACACGCGTCACATTTGCATTTTGCTACAAGCCATTTAGGACAGAAGTTCCCAACCCGGGTCCTCTGGGCCCAGTGGACTGCATGTTTTAGACACATCCCCACTCCAGCACAACTGATTCAAGTAATTGCATTAACTCCTCTGCATGCCTCCACCATCTGCAGAAGCCTGATAATCACCCACTCATTCAAGACAGGTGCGTAGCAGCAGAAAATTTAAAATAATTTTAAACTGATGTTTTCACATGCTCTCGTGACTGAGTTTGAGAGACAGTGAGTTTGAGAGACAGTGAGTTTGAGAGACAGTGAGTTTGAGAGACAGTGAGTTTGAGAGACAGCGAGTTTGAGAGACAGCGATGAATATCCAGATGCTCAACGCTGGTAGACTCCTGGATCAAAGAATTTGATGGAGTTCAGGAAAGCTGAATAGAAATGCCCTCCACGCCTTCCATGTTTTTATAAGAACGTAAATTTGGAATCCATGGATCATCTCTGTCCTCCTCAAAATTTGTGCTTTGTGTTGGTCAGACATAAAATCCCAATCAAATATATTGATTTATGTCGATGTAAAGGTACTAAATGGGGTATGAATACTTCTCAAGGTACCGTGTGTGGAAAATGAGACATTTCAAAAATTTTGCTGCTTTAGATTTCTGCGCTGCCTGTTTATGTTTCAGATACAGTAACTCTGAAGAGAAAATCTGGGTGAAGCTCTGCTCTGCACCCTACAGAGACATGTATGCCTTGGGGTTGGTCGGAGATGCTCTGTACCTCATTGGCGGTCAGATGAAAGTGCGTAATCACTACGTCATAACGGACAGTGTGGACAGATGGTCACTGAAGAGAGGAGGCAGCTGGCTCAGTTTCGCACCTTTACCACTTGCTTTGGCCTGCCACTGCACTGTGAGCCTGAAGGAGGGTCTCTACGTGCTGGGGGGCTGGACCCCGCAGGTACAGGAGGCAGTACAATGTGCTGGAGGCGTACGTAATCATGTGTCTGAAGGAAAAGCGATGCTTCATGTAGGCTTGGGACAACTGAAAGAAAAATCCTAAACCATATGGAGAGCCATTTCAGCCAAAATTGATTTAATAAGTCAATAGTTGGATTCTTTTTTTCCTATTTATATTTGCTTGTTTATACATTTATTTATTTGTTTGTTTGTTTGTTTATTATTTCATTTATTTATTTACTTATTTGCACATTTATTTCTGCCTATCCTTTTTCCATTTTCCGTATTCATATGTCCCATGAATCAGGAACACATAAGTACGAATGAACAAGGAAAACGGAAAAAGGATAGGCAGAAATAATGTGGAAATAAGTAGATAAATTTATAAATAAATAGATATAAATAGGAATAAAGAAACCAATTACTTATCTATTTATTTAATTACTTACTTGTTTATTTATTCATTTAATTTAGGCTGAAATGTCATCAGAACATTTGATCTAATTCTTTTCATTAATCTTCATGGTTATGAAAACGCTTTGGCGCCCCCTACTGGTAGAAACAATGAAGGCTTTGAAACAGCTCTGTCCATTTCTCAGCTGATTAAATTCAAGCATAGATTAAAGTCTTCTCTGTAATTTAACAAAAGCTCCTTTGATTTCTAAATGAGTTCCCTGTCTTCCTGTCTTCTCTCTCGTTCCTCAGGACCAGCCAGATGATGAGCCTGACAAGCTGAGTAACAGAGTGTTTCGATTTGACCCGAGCAAAGACAGGTGGTCAGAGTGTGCCAGGATGAAATACTCCAGGTACCGCTGCGGCACAGCTGTACTCAACGGAGAAATCTTCATATTAGGTGAGACTCGAGGACTATACACGTCTATCCTAGTTCAGTTTAGTTTATTTATACAACAACAATTCACACAAAAAATTCTTTTAAGGCACTTTTTGTGACAAACGGGTCCGACGTTTGCATGTCAGTGGCCCAGTCCTGAATGAGACATGGGCAAAATGTCAGGAAAGATACAGCTTAACCTTCGGCTCACCGGGCCAGGAATACTGTTTGGAAGAAAAGAGCAATAAAAAGAAAAGCTTTCGATAGCAATGATCTCTGTTGTTCCATCCTCACTGTAACTTTATTTCTATGGAGAAGAAAAACAAACAGAGCACACATTTCTATTTGTTACAATAGCTCACTGACTGCTGAAGAAAATAGACACAACTAACCCAAAGACCTAGCCATCTTTGATGGAAAGAGTGAAAATGCGGCTGGGAAAAGGCATATGAAGTTCATCTTAAGTTTTCTGAACGGAAACGTTTTTGCCTGCGTGCTTACAGGCGGTATAGGATGCGATGGCGAGGATTGTGGACAATCACGGCGCTGTCTCAGCTCTGTAGAAATTTACAACCCAGATGCAGACAGCTGGAGGCCCGGTCCAACACTCCCCACAACCCTGCTTTCGCTTCGAACCAACGCCTCCAACATAGGAACGGTAGAAGGAAAGCTCTACCTCTGCGGATACTACAAAGGGGTCGGTGAGTGACACTTCCTGTTCCTATATATGGTTTTCAAGCTGCATTCTGGATGCATCAGAATAAAGGAATGCAAGATGACGAATGAAACATTGTTTCTGCAAATTAGATTTTGGGTCAGTCATCGTCATGCAATTTACTGCAGGTCGTCATGAGATCATCACCAAGGAGATTTTGGAGTTGGACCCTGCAGACTATGTCTGGACGGTTGTGGAGAGACGGGCAGCGATGCACGACAGCTATGATGTTTGTCTGGTGGCTAACCTCAACCCTCGGGACCTGCTGACACCCTGACTCAAGCACCTCCTCATGACTCTCTGAGCAACAACGCAAGGGCCTGATATGTGTGCGTGGGGGGCGACTGCAATGAGCGGCCGTTCTTACAAAGCTTCATTCTGACATAAATACTTCACTCCCACATGTCATACATCTCAAAACAAGACTAAATGAAATAGGCTTGTGTGCATTTAGTTAATGTGAATCATTTCGCTGCTTGACAGATAAAATGGATAACTTTCATTAAATAGCGTTTAAGAAAGTTTTATAGAATAGTTGGGGTTTTTTTTGTTTGTTTGTTTCTTTTACAAAAACTGTCTCTAAAACTTATAAGCACAAAAAAGCCTTTTTAACACTTATTTGACATGAACATGCAATAATTTAAGGATAAACTTGCTGACATTGTTATATGCAGTGCACTCCAAGCTTAATAGCTGCCCTGGAAAAGACGAGTAAAAATGTTTATTAAGACGTGTAAAAATCTTTTTATGCAGTAACATGCTTTCATAGAAAGCTCATCTTGAAATTCAGATTACACACTCAGTGAAATTAACTTAGCATTAGCGTCGTACTATTAAATCTTTGCACTACCATTTTTTGACAAATAGACAGCACTTTTTATTTTTCCGTACAATCTCACAGAGAATGGTGTTTGTGACCATTTGTTTTTGCACAGTTTTTCCAGAAGCCTGGGTCCTTTCTTTTTTGGGATGTGGGTCTTTGAACTGTGATGTTCAGGGAATGAATGAAGTTTTGCTGACAGAATGATCATTTTGGTGTTGATTTGATCATGTTTTATGGGTTATTCTCCTGCTGATAAACCCAGTGATAAAGAGTCCCTGTTGCTGTGAACTGTGATAAGATTCCTAGAGTTTTTAAAGGCGAAATACCTTTAACTGTATAAAATATTTTCACCCAAACTACTACTAAGTTTGGTTGCTATTGTAGATAATAATAAAGAAATGCATCTACTCTACAGTTTTTAATGATATAAAAGGAAAACTGTTCATTTAAAGATAAACTGTCCTCAAACTGCATCTGTTGACTGTGACAGATGCAAATACTCTTGGGGTTTTTATGCTTTAAACTTTTTCCCTTCCCCCTCCAGCTAATAAACATTTAAAAATGTCAATGCTGTTGTATTTTGGTTTTTATGTTGGAATTATTTTTTATGTATACATATATATTTTGTCATTTTGAATCATAAATAAAAGCGTGATATGCAAGTTTAAGTTTGCATACATTACTTTTACAGAGAAATCGCTCATTCTGGCGCAAGATGGTTTGTTTCAGCTGCCTGACTTGAAGCTGTGATGACTACAAACCATTTACAAAATAAAAGCCAAATTCAAGCAAAGTTAGTCAACTTTTATCCAGCTTCCTGGATAAAAGGAAGCTGGATAAAAGTATTCCTGCTACTTTTATGTTTAAAAAAAAAAAAAACGCCCAACAAATTTGGAAGAATTAATTCTGCAGCAGAAATCATCTTCAGATTTGGGGGAACTCTCATAACAACCACAAGGCCGACTCACTGGGAGTATCTTTGAGCGGCTTCAAGACAACCAGTGTCCTTCTGCAAGGATAACAGTGCAGGTGTGTCAGTGGGAGTGATGAAACGTGGGAAACTCCTCTGACATTCTCAGAAAGGATACTTCCAGCTTCCCAGCTTCCAGTCTGAATCCAGCATGAAGACGTGTTTCTTCCTGGCTTTGGGTGAGTGAAGTAAAGCTCTTTCTTTCTTAAAATGTTTGCCGTGTGCATTTGTATTGCTATTTAGTCATGATGTGGTTTTTAAAATCTGAATTTTTGAATAGCTTTTTACAATAATAGGAACTAGAAAAAGTTTTTACACCACAGAAGCCATCTGTGCCTGTGTTGCATGACCCTGACTCCTGAAACTAAGATGGTACATAAATGATTCTTTACATAAACTGATGCAAATAATTCAAACAAATTCAAACAACCTCTGGTTTAATCATAATATGTATTTGGAAGGAAAAATAAAGAAGAGTTTCCTGAATGAACAGAAAGAGTCCGATGGATGCCAACCTGAACCGGCTCGATAATTAGTCAACATTTTCTTTGTCATTGTAGAATGTCTCTTTATGCAAATATGTCACCAGTCCTTACTACAGAAGAGACGTTGTGCTTTCCAAGTGACAAACTTGAAGAACCACGGCTACTCCGCGGCTGGGAATGTGACTGGCTCCGTGCAGCTCTGTGAAAACACCGGCTGCTGTTTGGCCATTTATCGAATCACAAATGGCCAGCTGAAGGTCGACACGCTCGGTGAGAAAGCTCCACGTCCAAATGAGAGAATCAGGGAGTTATTTAGCAAAAAGCAGTCACAATTCATGTTTATTCAACATCCAAGAGCATAGATTTATGAAGGAGTGATCATTTGAAACATCAAGAGTTTGTGTGAGTTGTTCTTATCCACGTTTGTTATTTTTCAGCATGCAACAGCGTAAAAATGCTTTGCCCGCATGAAACCTGCAAGGCGCAACCAGCCTTCATACATAACTTCATTACATGTACATGCAGTACAGACCTGTGCAACAGAAACATCTCGCTGAGTCCAGAACCGGAACAGCCTCCAGAAACCGACCAGCATACAGCAGGTACTCACTAAATTAGTTGTTTTTAACAATTAACTGTTGGATGCAGCTAAAAATAAAATCTCTGCTTTTTTTCCACAAAATTTTACTCATTCAAACAAAAATTTAAAAAAAGAAAAGAAATGGACCCATATTTGTTGTTTTTTGTTTTTTTTTTGCCCTTTTCTCTTTTAGCTGAAATCGCAAAAGCAGTGGTGGTGGTGGTGATTCTGTTCCTTACTGTTGTCATTGTTATTGCTGTCAAGTGGAGAAAACTCTGCAAGGAAAAAAGTAAGCTTCATTTTTATGGTGTGTTGTATTTAGGAGGCTTATGGAGACATGTCAAAGTTAACACCAAATCCTTAAATGTCTCGTTCTTAGATCAACGCAGATAGATGGATATACTTGATATTCAGACTTTACCAATCAAGTGACATTTAAGTAGAGCTGAAACAGAGGATCAGAATGAAATACTGAGAAAAATTCGACGTCCATCTCAAGCTTCCTTCTGATGGATTTGGGAGAAATGTTCATGTTTCTCATATTTTGTACACAGCCGCCTATTTGTGCTTTATGTATTTTACTAAAGACTGATTCTGGGGATCAGCAATAGGTTTGCACAGATTACTCATAAAAGATGAATCAGAACCCTGTTTTTAGATCCGACTGACAACATTTAGGAGAATTGCATGTCATAAACAAATTTTGAATCTTTAAATTAACAACTCGTTAGTTTTGATTGGATTTCAAGTGGTATAGCTGGATATGAAAAGATGCATATTTATTGGTCATTGTTGTATCAGCCTCTGTCACAAAAGCATGAAAAATAACGTCAATTGTTAAAATAAAAAATAAAAGTTATATATAGCAAGTCTCACCTGAAGTGTGAATTTTTTTATTGATTCATTTCTGCTGTTTTCATGTTCGGTGTCCTTACTGCTCTTTTTCCATTTTGTCCTGTTTTTCAGCCAAAATGAAGATCCAAATTGAAGGTAGGTTCAGATGTGCTGGTGAAGATCCAGATCTCTTTCTTTAATAAAGCAGCACAGAGCTGGACCTTGACGGCCACTTTAGTAACAAACCACTTATTATCCTGATCCCACCTGCGTGATGACCTCATCAGACAAACACAAGCGTTTTTGTTCTTATATCAAACAAAAAAAAAAAACCCCAATAAATATTCTTGAGTAATTGTTTGAACTTTTTATCTTATTTTTATGACATTTTCAGGATGTCTTCAGTAAACCTTGAGTCTCTTTCATTCTGTGCTAAAACTGACCTTGGTCTTTATCTTTGACACATAACTCCCCTTTACCTTTGCAACTCTTCTGCAACATCTTAGCAGATGTTTAGTTTGGCCGGCTTAAAGAGAATAAATACACCTGCATGTCTGTCAGATCCACTGTAAAATGTTTTCTATGTTTTTAGAGGAGTATTTGCAGTCGGCCTGCAAGGACTATAGCATCCAACAACAGTGTTCATGTCAAATAAAAGCTTCAGAGAACCAGATTACGGACATTGAACTGCAGGGGGTGAGTCTGACAGTGAAAGTTTTCCTCAGAGTGTTCTTCGGACATTTTAGTAAGTCCTGATAGCCTCTAGATTTTCTCTCTTTGTGTATCTGACAGGTTCTGGGACGGGGCCACTTTGCGACTGTTTATCAAGGGAAGCAGAGGGGAAGTGTGGTGGCTGTGAAAGTGTACAGTGCAAACTGGAAACATCAGTTTATTAATGAGAAGGAGGTTTACGAGCTTCCACTGATGAAGCATGAGAGGATTCTCCAGTTCTTAGGCACGGAGTGGAAACCAGACAACGGCAGCCTGCTCATTGTGCTTCAGTACGCTGAACATGTGAGTTTCGCAAATGACAGCTCGAAAAACGTCTAAAACATCTAAAATACAGTTAGGTATGGAGAGGTTTAATTTTCAAGCTCAACCTAAATAAAACAATGTGAAATCTGGACAGATAACTTGCTAAATATGTGTGTGAATGTACTTCTGAACCCACAGACATTTTGGCATTTACAGAAAACTAAATGTTATGTGACATGAAGTGCAACAGTGTAGATGAAACTAGAGGGCAGCAAATAGTTATTAAGGCAAAATGTTTAGATTTTTGTTTGTGAGACCAAAGAAGATATATCAAAGGAATAGGTTTGTCCCTGAGTGCATTCACAAACAATAATCTGACCACTAATATTGCTTTTAGAGTAAAGGTTAGATTGCACCTTACTTTTTTCTGGAGATTTCCATAAGATCTTTCCCTTTTGTCCTGGAGTTGCTATGCACACTTTGGACCAAAAGATGTCCATTTCTGGGACGTGGGACCGGTCTCCTTCCTGTGTCTTAACATGTGGTTTCACAAAAATACTGAATATTTTTGTGCTAGCCAGTCTTAGATGAATAACATTATTATAGAAATAAACAACTTCATCAATAGAGACTCTTCTTTCCTAATTTAGACTTTTAATCAACCTCATATTTTGTAAAGCTGATAAGATGCTATTCCACCAACCATTAGAAACATGCAAGAAAACAATTTTTAGATATCTAAAAGAAAAAAAAAAGAAAGATCCAAGAGTAATCTACATCCCTCCTTTTGTTTTGGTTTTGAATGTGGACAGTTTGCATTTCTCCAGCTGAAAGCTGGATTTATATTGTCACCTTTCTTTTGACCTCTGAACTGATTGCCAAGCTTCTTGAGTCCTGGACAGTCGTCTTGTCTTTGATTTCAGGGTTCTCTTCATTCCTTTCTGTGTAAACACGCCAGCAGCTGGACGCTGTCCATGAGGCTGTGCCAGTCCTTATCGGAGGGACTTTCCTATCTCCACTGTGACCTCCACAGCAATGGTACTGGCCAGAATCCCACACCACAAAAATGTGTTTACATGTTCACATTGTAGCATGCACGCTAGAGAGCCGAATCTGACGGTACCTAACCAATGACGTGTTGCTTTTAACCAAAAACTGTTACAGACACTCGATTAGCCGGGTGATGAAATATGGATTCCTACCGCATGGTTTCGAAAAAATACTACATTTCTAAAGAGTTTGCAAAAAAAAAAAAAAAAAAAGTATACATTTGCATATAGTGTGCAGAAATCAAGGTGATTCTGCTGGAATTATCTCAGACTTACATTAATCACTTCTTCACAAGCGAATGGCTCCTTAAATCATAAATAACTGATACCTGGTTGAGACATAATGTGATAACTTATCAAAATGTCACCTCTCTTTCATGCAGCACAGAAATGTGTTTGGTTTTTTTGCTTCTTTTGCCTTATTATGTTGCCAACAATAATAAGGAGGATATGATAAGCTGCAAGCAGGGTGAGGCTGATATGGTCGGGTTCATAAATCTCACTGCCAAGCATCTTTCAGCTCATACCACTTTTAATGTAAAAAAGACTTTTAGCAATTTATCGTCAGCAAATTGTCCAGAAATCTAGACATGGCTCTTGCAAATGTTTACAACTGCAGCTGTGTAGAATACAAGTCATTGCAGAGAAATGTGATCAAAAGGAAGCATTTGAAATGTCTGAGTCTTTCTCTCGCACAGATGTGCACAAACCTCCCGTTGCCCACAGAGACCTCAGCAGCTCCAACGTACTGGTGAGAGCAGACGGGACTTGTGTCTTGTGCGATTTTGGATCCTCCACGATCCTGCGTTCTTGTTCAGGATATCGCTTCTGGAGGAATCGCTCCACAACCATGACTGTGAGATGACTTGTCGGGATGACTTATTGCCAAATCAATTCATTAAAAAAAAAAAAAAAAAACTCAACAGAAAAGAAACGATCAGAACAATTTAACGCTAGGTGACCAATTGTATGTCTGCTCAAGCTCTTTAAAGGAACCATGCCTGTTTTTGTAAATTCACAGGGTCATCTTCAGTTTTGCATGCTCAACTACATGTCCCCTGAGATCCTGGAGGGCTCTGTGAACCTCAGCAGCAGCTCGTTTCTCCTGCAGGGCGACATCTATGCCTTAGGTCTGATTTTGTGGGAGATATGGATGCGCTGCTCTGACTTGTTTACAGGTCAGTTGCTGTTGTAGCCAAAGTAATATATAGATTTTTTTGGAACAGAGCTGCATTGTTTAGTTTTTTGTTTGTTTGGTTTTTTTTTTTGCATCAAATCCAGAATAATTTCAGATTTACTAGTTGGTTCAGATACAATTTTGCAACAACGTGAACCCATTTGTAAGATTGTCTCTATTTAAACACCAGTTCTGTTGTCATTGTTTGGGTAGGCTAGTTTAAACAACCTCACGGTACAGAAATGAACACCTTATTTATAATATTTTATTATGAGACAGATAGGGATTTTTGATGTGATGTTAAGTTGTTAAAAAACTTTTGACTTTACCTGCAGTACCTGGTGCCATCTTCATTTACTATCCAGTGAATTCACAGAAAGTTGAAACCAACATCTAGTAAGAGAGTCGTCAAAATCAAAGTGAAGTATTCTAGATTTATTCTACATAAAGATGACGCAACAAAAATGTTGAACTATAGGCCCTTAAGTTCAGCCTTCAGTTGAAAAACATCTTTATAAATGAGGTTTTTAATGCTATGAAGTGTTGACCAGATGGTGGTGCTGCAGGACTGAATATTTGTACCACAGGAGTTCACCCTTTAACTCAGCTTTTCATTTCTCAATCAATTGTTGTAAAAGTCCTAGATATTACGAGTATGTCACAAAACACCGGTAAGAAATGTTCATCTGTTCAGAAGTCCCTCCCTAGATATTCCTCAAAGCCACCCAGTTGTGCAGTTTGTGCACACATCCTGACTGGTTGTTGTGTCAGGTGGTTTAGTGAAAAATAATAATAAAATAAATTTCAACTGATTCAACACTCTTTTTCTGTTTCCTCATAAGTGCATAGAAAATTCAAAATGCACTTTTAGGATTTTGTGCTACAAAAAAAGCAGAAACCCAGGCAGCATCTGATAGGTTTGCTGCTTAAAGCTTGTTTTCCATATTATGTCCTTCAAAATCCTAAATTGTGAAAAACAGCAAAACAACAACAACAAAAAACAACAACCAAAAAACAACCAAAAAAAAAAACAGCTCATTTGTTGCATCAGATTCCAGATTAAATTCATTTCAGTTTGTGCAAACACTGTCACCGACAGGGGGCGCTGTTCCAGAGCATCTCCTGCCTTATGAACTGGAGCTGGATGCCAATGTAACGCTGGAGAGGCTCATCCTGTTTGTGTCTGAGATGGACAGGAGACCCTCCATTCCTGGAGAATGGGACATGTCGCCGCAGGTGTTAACCGAGACTCTTTGCTCTCGCTCGTGGTTGTGCGGTTGAATATCAACAGTGTGACGCGCTGACTGGAAACTAACTCAACCTTTTTCCAGGGACTTGGCCTAAAGGAGCTGCTGACAGACTGCTGGGACCGAGACACAGACGCACGGCTCTCAGCTCCGTGCGTCGTAGACAGATTAATGTCTCTGTAACCTTATGAACGCGATGATTTTTGTTCTTCTTTCTTTTTTTTTCCTTCCAAGTTGATACATATGAAGATAGTAGTTCTCGTTTTGTCTCACCGTTGTTTATTGGAGATTCTCATTTTTTGCGCACTAACAGTTCACATGTAATCTGATCATAAGCTTTCAATAAAGACATTTTTGATTGAGGTTTGAGTATTTATTGTTCTATCAGATTTCATTTTATTCATCTTTTTATTTAGAAAAAACTAGCACATTATTGTTATTATTATTATTATTATTATTATTATTATTATTATTATTATTATTATTATTATTATTATTATTATTATTATTATTTTATTTTGATTCTATGTGACACATTCTTCACACTGGTTTCAAGGAGTTAAACCAAGAGATATATTTGGCAGAAAAGTGCGAGGAACTTGTGGCAGTTTGTGTGACTGAATTTGAGCTCATTTGGGTTCAATATAGCAGCGATTCTTGGAAAATAAGAGGCATATTTTAACGTGCATCGTCTTGGCTGTGAAAATTAATGGATTGCATATGTATTATAAATTTCTGCTCTTGAAATCTAACGTTCCTCTTTGGGAAGTTAATATTGTTTTATTGTTTGTTTGTTGTGTCTAATTTTGTCTGTTTAAAAAAACCCCAAAGAGATCATTAAAATGTATTATCAGCAAGTTCAATTAAACCCTTCAGGTGTGCATTACATATGAATTATTAAGAGGTAATTGAATACATTTAATATTAAAATAAAAAAAATGTGATCAATTTCTATGTCTGGCTGATTTTACACAATGGAATGTTTTTTTTTGTTTGTTTTGTTTTGTTTTTTTCCCTCATAAACTTTCGTATAGGGCGCATTAGAGGATAAATGAGTAAAGTTTTTACTTCCTCTGGCTGGCAAAGCATCAGGAAACACGGCTGAGTGATGTGGGGGAAGTGGCCGCACATTCCGGACATATTTCCCTTCTATGCTGCTCAGTCAAGAAGGAGCAAAAGCCCGAATGATTCCCGATGACGCGCCGGTCATGTTGGAGGCTCCACCCATCACTCTGGACCATGTGGCTCCCTGTTGCTGAGCTCATTAAGCCGAGAGAGCGAGAGAGGGAGAAACAGATATAACACTGGCTGTCAGGAATGACTCAGATCCTTCTTAGCGCGTTTATCTGCGCTGCGACTTCCTTCTTGCGCCTATAAACTCTCTATATGGGCAACTCCAAGCCTCCCTGCGCCAGCTTTCGCAACAAACTCTGCACAAGCTCCTGACAGCTGCGCTCCGGTGTCCGGGCGGGGAGAATGGGCAGACGGGAGTCGCACGGCAGAGGCGCGATGAACCCCAGCCACCTCTCCGAGCTCGGCCGCCTGCAGGACTCGGCGTCCAGCGGCCACCGCCGCCACCAGCAGCAGCACCAGCAGCACCAGCATGGCGAGCAGCTCCGGGGGACGGACAGCGGCGCAGACAGGAGGCAAAGGAAGGCGGACCTGGTCGCGGCGGCAGCGCCGGTGGAGGTGAAGAAGCACCAGCATAAACACAACCTGAAGCACCGCTATGAGGTGATGGAGACGCTGGGAAAAGGCACCTACGGCAAAGTCAAAAAAGCGGTGGAGAGAGCCAGCATGAGAACAGTGAGTACATGGAGCAGCTGTAGGATTTAGATCTTAGTCACGAAATGGTTTCTAAAATGTGGCAGTGAAGCAAGCAGTTTTTGAGATGTTGCAGGGGCGTCTATAGAAAGTTTTTTTTTTTTTTTTAAGGAAGGACAAATGGGAGGTGGGCTGATAATGACGGGGTGGTTCACCAAACCAAAATGTTTGATAACAAAGTAATTAAATCTGTAGAATCACATTGTTCAAACAACCAAATAGTTTCTGAGTTCATGTTTTTAAGCCCAGGTTCCAGATGATGCCAGGAGGGATGAACATACAAAAGGGGGCCCAGATGAAGGACAAAACAGAAATGTATATATAATCAGATGTTGTTCTGTTGTCTCCTACATTCATGTACCAGGGATGTGTGTCATTAAATCTGCACCCCCCATCGGGGGCCTCTGTGACGCTTTGTGGTCCCTGTCTCTATATCTACTTGCTGTGGTTCTTAATTATTGATGCTGAATACTTGCTTCCTGTTCTGCCAGGCTGAAATGCCTTTGCTCTGACTCACTCAGTGTTTGGGGTAAGAACCCTACAATCAGCCTCCAACAGTGGTTTGACCCAGTTCACTGGAAACCAGCAAAAACCCATCTTATGCTTTGACAGATATAGTCTGTTTTACTTCCGAACCGCAGATTCTGACAGTGGGCAGATTACTTGTTTTAATAGTGGATTTCTGCTGCTGAGTGTGTGTGCGTGTGTGTGTGTGTGTGTGTGTGAGCAGGGTGAGAGGGTTTGTTAGGACATGGGGAAAAGGCAGAATTCCTTGTGCCATTAACCAGCGCATACCAAGGATTCTTTGAAACAAAACGGACATTATTTTTGGAAACAAGGCGAAGGGGCTGTTGTTTGAGCTCAGCAAAAAGGGCAGAGGAGGAGGAGCAGAAGGTAGAGGAGAGTTTCACAGCAAATTGAAGATGAGACAGTGGTTTTAGATTTGGGATCAGAATTACCAACATGCCAGAAACATCACAGGATTAGAATAAAACTAATTAAAAAAAAAAAAAATGAACAATTCAGATTAAGATTTGACTAATTGTATATGTGTCTGATGTATTTTATTCCTTAATACATAATTGTATCAGATGTTTATTGGTCCTAAACTGTAATGCAATATTTTAAAAGAAAAACAACAGTTCTGTTTTGCATTATCTTGCAAGGCTGTTGTCTTTACACCAAACAGAGGCTTGGAAAAATTGTTTATAATTATTTTATGTTCCGACATGTTAGAACAACAGACACAAATGTGTTTTGATGGGAATGACCAACAGAAAAATGCTCGTAGTTTTTTGATGAAAAAGGAAAATTATACTTGCTTCACATTTTTCTTTTTTAAATGAAGAGAAACGTGAAAAGTGCATTGTGTTCACCACCCGAGTGATTCTGCAAATTTATAAAAACACTGAACCCACGTCTGCAGGCATTTTACCAAGTCTTAAAAAGCTTACTTCCAGAATGGTCCTGCTTTTAATACTGTGATCTTTCCATCAACTCTTTTTCAGTGCTTGACTTTCCCTGCAGGACTTGGAGCAAACTGCAAACCCAACTTCTTTGGGTTTTCAAATTGCTAAAGAAAAACATGGCGAAAAGGATCTTCACATTTACCGCTTATTGCATTATGTGTTGTTTTTTTTTTTTGTTTTGTTTTGTTTGTTTTCTCCATGTGAACACCTCGGTATGTTTTAATAGAATCCCAAAGCCAAATCCTCTGCTTCCACCCTGAAAGAGATGATGAGGACCTATTTCCTTTAATGTCAATTTACTACAGTGTGCCTGTCTTGGTCCAGATGCCTGTAAGCAGCACATAGCACAGTTTGTGATTGTTGGCTATGAAAGGAACAGCTTAAGGCTCTGTGTTTAGCCGAGCACTGAGGTCCAGGGTCTGTTTGGCAACGATCCCGTCTAATCCCACAGCTAAATCTTTCGCAGATGCTTTAGTGACTCTTGGGATGCATATGTGTGCCTCTCCATGTATGTCCATGTCAGGAAGACTTAGACTTCAATAATGACTTGACACACAATCAAACCTGACTTGTCAATTTTTCAGCCTCCTGAAGAAGAGAGAAAGGAGGATGGAGCTGTAAACTCCCGTTACTCTGACCTTAAATAGCCTCTGGATTTCTACTTCTTTTGCTCTCACTTAAAGCACAACCCTGACCAGCTCTTAGTGACTCATGCAAATTGCAGCTTATGTTTCCTGCATTTGTGAAGCAGCGACTCTAATCTCAGAATTTGTCACTCCCCTCATTATTTGGAAGAACAATGAGGCACAGCGGTGCTTCTGATATCTGCACACAGCAGAGTGAGCTCATACAAGTGCACACATTCTCAGTCTTCCCCGATTGAAACTTGTCAAGAAGGGTGAGCAAATTTATGCACATTTTCAGCGGCTAACGCTAGGCTAATGCCGACAGCAAAACACAACTTGTTTTTGCTCCATAATTTGTCCTGCTCTTTCCCTTCCATTTGTTCTTTTTGCAAAATTTGATTCAGCATCTCATTTTATCCATCCATTTGTTTTGTATAATTTCCTACTTGGTATACTCTGATAATCCTGACTTGTGTGTGTATCTGTGTCGTCGAGGTCGGACGAGCAACATTTGACTTGTGTCAGTGTAGATTCTGCAGTATTCAAGTCCCATCCCAATTTGACCTGATCCTCTTCACAAATCACTTCCAGGATTTGGCAAATCTTCCCGCTATCCATGCAGTGTTTTCCCTTGCTGTGAAACAAACGCTTCCAAAAATAAGTGTCAGTGTAAACTTGTTTTTGGAAGGATGGCCTCTATCTTAATTAAATATTGATTCACAATAACTTAGGAAAACAAATGCAAAGAAAACAAACAAAAACAGCACACACATTGCTTTACATGTAACAAATTATATCTGAAGTAAGTTTGATTCCACAAAATTACAACTATTGCATTTAAATGGTGAAATAAAGGACTTCTACTAATGAATTCCACTTGTCACACTATTCCCTTGTTTCTCTGGCTATTCAGGTCAGCAACTCACTAGCTAGCCAACACTGGACAAGTGCCATTCGGCTGATAACTGCTCAGCATATGGACTCCAGACTGCAGCCCAGCAGTGGAGATTTTACTTCAGAACAAAATCTCAGTTAATGTGGGAAAATGTCTCTGAATGTCTCTAGTTTTACCGTCCAAAATGCAAAGCATTCCCAAAAGCAGCAATTTCCCTTCATTACGTAGCTTCCTCATCAATTATGGAAGGTCAGGTCAGTCGCAGGAATTCAGTGGCTTGTGTTCGCCTTGCACGACTGCAGCTAACGGAGCGTGTGAATCGTGTCTTCCCGTGTCCCGTAGACATTTTTCCAGCAGCTGAGAATGCTACGGCAGTGACCTTGGGAAGGAGGGGTCTGGTTCAACCATGAGGACGCTCAGGGGGCCCGACGTGATATTCAAACAGCAACATCATTGTGTGTTTAAATGTCAACTCTGCTTGTGCACATCCTGTGGTGCGTATTGATCTAAAGTTACATTCTGACGTCCGCTCTTCGCTCCTCTCCTTCGTTCTATTTCTCTAAGAGTTCCTCTATCCAGAGCCGTTTAGTGGCTCGTGTTGGGGGAGATCTGTTGTGGTGCTGCTGTATTTGTGTATTTAGGAGGTTGGGGGGCCTGCATTGGGGTACAGGGTGCGCCGGGGATTAAAGAAGAGGAGAGTTTACTCCACAGCTGTCAACCTTCCGCATCTGAGTGTGCTTACTTTCCTGGACAGCAGCCTCTAAAACCAACTGTATCGCCCAGTTTCCCACGTGGTACCGCCAGAACAAGCTTTCCAGAGATGAAATTCATTTTGGAACATTTTTTAACGCTCAGTTGTATGTTTCACTCCCAGGTGGCAATCAAGTCGATCCGAAAAGAACGCATCACCGACGATCTGGACCGGATTCACATCCAGAGAGAGATTGAGATCACCTCCTCACTGCGACACGCCAACATCATACGCTTCCATGAGGGTAAGACCGCGATGCACAAGTAGAGGGAGGCACACATATCACTTATTCAAGTGATATTATGTTCACTCAGTTCACATGAATATTTTGTCTTCATTGTTCTTAGAGACAAAAACAGCAATGACTTCATCCAACTAAGATTTTCCTAGTGATTTAGATGGCTTCCTGATCTGTGCATTTAAAAAAAGCATTTTTTTTCCCCCAATACAACTTACTATACTTATTGCTGTGTGACTTTATTGACTTTATCTGGCGCACATCATTTCTTCATATTTTTTCATAATGCACAAAATGCACTCGAAAATTGACCCAAGTAGATCTAGATAGTTCTTAAAATTTCTCCATTTAGAACTCTGCAGAGCTGAGGGCCACAACAAATGGCACGAACAAATCATGAAAAATGTGTGGAAACCCTGCCGGTGAAACCTCTCTTGCGTGCTGTGTTGACAGTTTTCGAGAGCCGGGATAAGATCGTGATAGTGATGGAGTACGCCAGCAGAGGGGAGCTGTACGACTACATACAGGAGAGGAAGCGACTGCCGGAAACAGAAGCCAGAAGCATCTTCAGGCAGATTGCTTCAGCCGTCCACTACTGCCACAAGGTCAGACACGCATACGCTCCTCAAATGTGCCACAGAAACTGAGTACAAACTGGGGCAACACATGAACGCATGTGCCGAGTATTCAGCTGAGCGTTAGTAAATACTGTAATGCTAAATCCACTAAATCCTAATCATAATACTGTGCTGAAACCTGACTTTAGTTTCAGATCTCTCTGGTTTTGGAGCACATTAGGCTCTGATCGCTGTTCGCGGTCACATATTTACATATTCACCGACCTCCTTTATGAATTGGCGAAGAAGCAAATCCTTCTTTTCTGTTGTTGATGTCAACATTAAATTAGCAGCTTTGCCAAAAAGCAGGAATTACCAGGGAAATGCCTAAATCCGGTTAATACGCAGCAGCAGCCAGAGAGGAGCTGTGCCTGACAGTCAGCTGAGCTGGAAGTAACAAGCACGTTTTGTTGCTTGTTGGTTTTCCACAAATTCAACATATTGAACTCAAATATGTTCAATTTGCAGGGAGGAGGGAATTTGCCATCCTGCTGCTCCTGAGTATATTCTTAAAATAGAAACAAATGTTCTGGCATGAATGAATAATTGAATGTGCTGCGGAAGTATGCAGGGCACACCGAGGTATTTTCAGCTCTTCCAGAGTTTTCCTTTGTTCCATAAAATGAGCCGTGATGAAAATAAGGATAAACCAATTCATCAGATATACTAGTTTTGTTTTTGTATGTTCACGAGAGCAATACTATTTATAGTAATAAACTTGCATAAAGACTTAGTATGTGCACAAAACACATTCTGGAGACATGGGTCATTTCCTTCACAAAATGCACCTAAGAGGATGAAATTAATGAAAGAATGGAGTCTCTGAGTTCTTTTGCGTCACTCGACTTCCTGGGTGGTCATACATATCTATTGAGGCCTTGTCTTTTCCTGTGAATCACTGCCAACTCAGTATCTATGGAAACACTCAGTCCTTCAACAAACCTTTCCTCCAGAAGGAGCTGAAACAGGGGGGGTTTTTTCGCCTCCGATTTTCCAGACTCCACATGTCTCCTGACTTGTTGGCACCAGTCAGGAGATTGAGTCATCGCCAGATTTAAAAAAAAAAAAAAAGCCCAAGCTAATTGTTTCTCCGCCTGATAACCTGCCTCAGCGTTCTCGTGTTCTGTCTCTGCTCACTTGCAGAATGGTGTCGTGCATCGAGACCTCAAGCTGGAGAACATCCTTTTAGATCAAGATTTAAATGTAAAGGTAAGGCTCAGCAAATCCAGCTAATCATATTTGAAAAGCATCATTAAGTCAGATCAGCTTTCTGATCTGACTTAATGATGTTTCATATTCGTTCAGACTCTACACATTACATTCAAAACTAACTTTTATTTAAATTAATTTGAATAAACATCCCACCTCCCTGAGAAAAGGTACATTTTTGCATGAAAACTGTTTTTCACTAATGGAGCGATATGTATAGCTTTCTATCAAAAGACAGAAAAAAAAGTGGAACATTCTGAACATGCATGTAAAGACTTTATCCCCACGATAATGGCAATGTTAGTTTTATACTATCCACACCGAACCCCAGTAAACATTGCGCAGTCTTCTAAAGTTACCCAGGAGATGTTTTCTTGCCTTGCCTGGACATTACTGGCCTTATATGGGAGCTTTTCATGGCCAAAAGGGAACGCAAAGAATCCAGCAGCAATCTGGGCAGATAGTTAAAAAAATGTTTAAAAAAAAAAAAAAAAAGCAATATGTGCAGACTTCCCAGCGGTTCTTCATTCATTACTTACCTAATCTAAACAAGCTCACCACACTGACCTCTCACAGCATGTGCTGCAGGAAATGACCAACACTCATGTGTTTGTCTTATGTCTGCACAATAGAAAAATGCTTAATGGCATGAGTAAGAAAACAGAAACATTGAGCCATGTTTCAAATAACTTTGAGTCTGGGTCAGTTTAGACTCTTGTGTGCATTGCGGTGTCTGACTGCAGTGAATACTTGAGGAAAATGAGCAAATTATGATGGCAATTTATCACTTTCACTGTGTAAAATCCCCCTTTAAAGAAGAACACTTTGCAGAGCAAATGACATTTCTGAACGATTTAGCCAACCTGTTTTATAATTTTGGAATAAACTGTTTATTTTTTCCAATAAATTAGAATATTCTAATTTATTGAATAAATTAGAATATCATTAAAAGGTTTGTTCATTTTCATAAGCCTATCACCAAATGAAACATATGTAAATGAATTAGTCAAAGACTTGTGTTTTAACATCTGTGTTGATTTTCTGCTAACAACAACACGACATTTAAGATTAAAATATTCCATCAGACCACTAAAAAACAGAAATCTGGTTTTAAAAAAATCAATACCTGCTTAAATGTCGTTATTTATCAAAAGGTAGTTTTAATCTGACAAGCAAGAGTCATCTCGACATATATTCTAATGTACTGAATTTGACAGTATGTTGACATTGCGCTTTGAACCTCACATTGACCTCAGCGTATTTATTTGTGTTACTGCAGACAAAAAAATAAACTACATATGGTTCAAGGTTTTGATATGCAGCTTAGTTTCTCATATTTTGCAGATCTTCACCTGTAATATTTTTACGTTGGAGTTAAGATGGTTTGTTTGGTCTTTCTAAAGTTTCCTAGCATCTCTAATTAAACTTGGACATTAAGTCATCTGAAATGTCTAAACCTTGTTGAAATAAGTGAAGGAACGTCATGATCTTGCATCACAAACGCACACTGTCGTTGCCACTGTATAAATAAATAAAGACCACAGAGCTATGTTGTGTACACAATGTCACCTTTTGTATTTAGGTCCCTGTTGTTGTGGGCCTTCGTGTGATGGAAAAAATGTTGCCATGTATTTTTAACACCAGAGCTTGTGATAGAGGGCTGGTGTGCATGTTAATAATCTCTCCAGATAGAGTCGGGGCACCGTGTGTGTGGTTATGCCTCCTCGCAGCCTGGATGAGTGATTGTTCCGTTACGTAAGCGTGCAAGCAGCGCCAGGCTGATGTTTTTGGCTCTTCTCTTTCCCCTCTCGCACATTAACTGACAAAAATCTTCACAGGGCTAATTTTGGACCGTTTAAAATAGCTGTGAGTTGTTTTTTTGTGCTTTCAGCACTACATCCGCAGAGAATAGTCACTGAAAAGGAATCCAGATTCCAGGATGTGAGTGGTAACGTGAATGTTTGGCAATGCGTGCGCTCGAGCAGAAAGTTTGCGCTTGTGTAACGCTGTTGTGTTTATTGTTTGTGTTTTGTTTGTGTTTTCCGTCTTCTTTCAAATCCAAACCTGTCGTTTTGTTTTCCGCCTTCTCTCTGCAGCTTGCCGATTTTGGCCTTTCCAATAATTTCCAGACCGGCTCCCTGCTGCAGACCTACTGTGGAAGTCCTCTCTATGCTGCTCCAGAGATAGTCAAGGGGCTGCCGTACACCGGACCAGAGGTGGGCCCGTCGTCATGGTGGCCTAAAACACCAGTTACTGGGTTTGAACTTTGGGATTTCTAAATGCTCTAAAGTGTAAAAAAAAAAAGTGCTTTTAGAAATGGTTTCCCCATCACTACTACTTATGGCAGCAAATCAGTTTTGATTTCATCAATCTAATCATGGATAGGATCCTAATTATATATCTTCCTGATATCACACAGCCTTAATTCTGCCTGATTAATATATATGATTATGTTCACATATAAGCACATAGTCACATATATTCACATATGCTTATATGTGAATATAAGCATATTGGGTATATGCTTATTCTTCCAGATATGTGGTTACGTCACGTTTCAGATATTTCGCAGACAATGAATCGATCAATAGCCTCTCTTCCAAGTCAAGTTTCCTTCATTCACATCCCTTGTCTTTCTTCCTGTTGTGTTATTTCCTTTTCTTACTCCTGGCATGGCACTACGTCAGCTTTTGTTGTTCCACCGGATTTCCAGCTCGAGCAAAACTTAAGTTTACGTGAATAAATTAATTACATTGTTACTCTATATCTGTTCTGCATTCTGTGTTTCGTCCGCGTTTTGCTGCTGTCACAGCAGCCTTTGTACACACTTAAAAGTGTGTGTACAATTTTATTTGTCAGAATGCATCCATTTAGAGTGATCACTCCTAATGGATGATGAACAATATGAACTCACAGACAAAACCCTTTACAAAGATCAATGCAGAGCATATTTCTTTGCGTTGATATTTCTCACAGTGTTTCATAAAGCTCATTGTTTTAATAGAAGACATTATTTTACCCTTGTTGTGTGTTAGGTGGACTGCTGGGCTCTCGGGGTGCTGTTGTATGCGTTAGTTTACAGCAGCATGCCTTTTGATGGGGCCAATCACAAAAAACTGACTGAGCAGATCAGCCACGGCCGCTACTGCAGACCCAACCCGCCCTCAGGTAAACCAATAAAACGTTCACCTCCAATAAAACGTCTTTAAGGCGTATCGGGTGTGATTGCTTTGTGTTAAGCCTCTTTAAATAGCTGTTGATCTGTTCCTCCCAGATGCCTGTGCCCTCATTGACTGGCTGCTGACGGTCCGTGCAGATGAGAGGGCCACGATAGAGGATGTCGCCCACCACTGGTGGGTAAACTGGGGCTACGATGAGAGTGTTTGTGACTGCCCCACATCTCCGCACCAAGAATGCCCTTCCCCCTTGCTGGCCCGCTACATCGACTGGCAGAATCAAGTCGGCAAAGCTGGCGAAATGACATCTGACCTTGGAAGCAGGACTTTGGACTCCTCCTGTCGTCCCCAGCTAACATCGAACTCATTTTACTTCAGTTTACCTTTTAAAAATGACTGTGGAGGAGGAGCAAGGGTCCGTGAAGGAGCTTCAAACCTCAGAAAGTCACGCAAGGAGAATGCAATTCCACAGACTGCCATGGGAGCCTCCACTGATATTGGTTCTGCAGGTGTGTCTCCTGCTCCAGTGGCCACTTCCACCCCAGAAAGAAGAAAACCCAAAGGCATACTGAAGCATCAGAGGAGTTTAGATTCAGTCTTTCACAACTCTCCAAAGGAAAACTCTTCCTCCCAAATGTGCAACACTCTCCCTCACCCGCATCGGACACAAACACTTGTTCACACGCGTGTAGATGTCTTGTCCAAAACCCTTCCTCACCCGCCTACGTTCAGTCAGCCTTCTTCTAAGATGCCAAAGAAAGGAATACTAAAGAGTCGGGGCTCGGGTTATAACTTAGCCCCTGATCGAAATTGTTCTGGAGAAAGAGTACAAGAGAGCGATGCAGGTCAGTCAGGTTCTCACAAGACTTTCCCGGCTGCAGAAGAGAGTCCCAACATGCGAACAGAGGCAGTAAGGAGACGGAAAGGTATTCTGAAACGTAACGGCAAGTTCTCTCGCAGTCTGGATCTTCCTGACAATCCCAATCCATCTGACTGTTTGGCACCTGCAACATTCCCCGAGGCCCTCCAGCAGCTCCTGCGGTCCTCGGGGGACGCCGAGGGCCGACGCAGCCGCCCCTCCAGTGTGATCAGTGAGGACAGCCTCTTCTCCTCTGATTCCTTTGATCTGCTGGACCTCAGCGCTCAGTCACAACCCAGGATTTTCTCCCAGGAGCGGCGGCACAGCGGCGGCGGCGGCTCTGAGGAGAACGAGGCGGACGAGGTTAAAGGAAACAAAAAAGGACAGAAATCATAATTAAAGTGATAACCAGTAGCTGTTGTGTTGACAAGAGTGAAGGATCCTGATCTCTAGAACACTGCAATTGTTGACATTAACTGGGAATGTGAAGCACCATTTGTGATCGTATTTGCACTTGCAAGCACATGACCCCGGGGGTCCACCATCCACCTCTGAGATCAAACCTGCTCACTTTGATATCGTCTGCACAGTGAAACGTCACCTACTCTACACAATGCGTGTGAACTAGAAATGTGAGGATCAACAAATGTTTGTTTTTAAAAGTTTTTCAAAAACACAAGATATCTTTACGTGCACAGATGAGATATTTGTGTACGGTGATAATCCTCGGCGATGTCCACAACTCAACATATTTACATGACAGCATTTGCAATTGATCTAATTAGCTTTTTTTTTTTTTTTTTTTTTCAGATGCAACAAAACTGACTTTTGTGTAATATTTTATGCACAAAATTGTTTTTTACTTTATGAGCCTTATATGAAATTAATTGATTCTTTTAGGACATTAGGATATTTTATTAAGCAGATTTAAGGCCACTTTGTTGTTTCTGTGGAAACTTTTGCCTTATTACAGCCAGGTTTGTTCTTGTGTAATTCTGCTCATGAGATGTTTTTCGACAGGAAGAATTAGAGATTAAGCCAGGTGTTTGACTCGTCTGAAGTGCGTTAAGGGCACTTTATGTTTTATTTTGTGTTGAAATACTAAATAAGAAGATGAATTGAGCAGCAAAACTAGTTCTGCTTCCTTTAACACCTTTATTTATTCCTCACAGTATTGACTGTGTGCTATTTGCTCATTTGTACCTGAACGGATCAATGAGTTTCAGATTGGGTTTCTTTTGTTTGTTTTGTTTTGTTTTTATTTTTGCTGTAACCACACTTGTGCTGCTGTGGACGTTTAAGGTGATCCGTGCAAAAAGATGTGCTTTGAAAAAAATAAGGATATTCCTTGTGTTGACCTATTTTTTACTTGTTCTGCAACAGTTAATAAATTATTTGAATCAAGACGTTGTCAAACTTTCATGTTTTTTTTTTCTGGTGGGAAAGCAAAAAAAAGAAAAAAAAAGCACGAATCTGAACAAGAACTTGTGCCAATTAAAAACATGTGCATCAAGCTCATTATAATAAATCAAAAACAGTGAGTACAGGTTGCTGACATCTTTGGTCATTTTGTTTAAGGAGAAAAAACAAATCAAACGTAAAAGAAACTGCTTGGGAAAAAAGTAAGCAGTCAGCCATGTATTTTTCCTCGTTTTCTCTTTTGTTGAAAATATTCTCATAAGTCTCCCCTTTGGGGTCTCTGCAATATTTCAAAGTGTATTAAAATATTTTCAATTTAATAATCTTTTATGTAGGCCATAAAAGCACAAAATATGTTCAGATTTTCCATGCCAGGTCTCAAAATGCATTTAGCTTTGTGCATTTCTTTTTGTGAAACACACCGGTGGCAGTAATTTGCTCCACGATTTGTAGTTCTTGCTGGGGTGTCTGGGTGGTACGCAGTGATAAAACTGGAACCCCCACAGAGCAGGAAAGCAATAAAACATATCAACAGGAATCTACTGGCAGACATTCAGTCTCCTCGCTGACCGACAAAATAAATCTGCTCACAAAACCGGCTTAGAACGTTATGTTTAGATGATTAAAATCCAATTATTATTTCTTATTATGTCATGCACTGGCAGTTTCTTCTTCGTGAAAAGATGTATACATATGCAGAATATGCACTTTTGTAATAGACAGCTAAAATCCTTTGACAATAGCCATTGTCCTGTTTTTCCAGCCTTCTTAGTTGAAAACCTTGTGTCATTAAATAAACATACTCCTTTGATACTTAGAGAAGGAGTGCTGAAGGAGAGCCTCAGTGCTGACGTTTTTAAGCACTGAGGGCCCGCCCTGACAACCTCTCTAAGTGGCATGTATTGTGGACCAATGATTATGAAAATGTTAAACTATTGCAAATATCTGCAGTAATTACAAATACTTAGCAAAGTAAATCTTGTAGGCTAAGAGGCTTTCTGCTTTAGTGCCTCACGTGTGGATACAAGTACCAATGAGCGAACAAGGGTGAAAAATGTCACTGGTTTGTGGACTACTTTAAGAGGCTCTGCTCTTAAGAGGCTTTGCGTTATTATGAACATATGACACACTTATATACATGCTATCTTAAAATCCCTAAAAACATTCAAGAAAATAAATAAATCTTTCACAGGGAAATGTTTCAAGACAGAAAGCTGGATTTCAGACTAACATGTTGGGAGTCGGCCCAACAGAAACAATGCATAAGGTGAAAAGATAAGATTATCTTTTCACCTCATGCATTAATGAATAAAACCTGGACTTGTGAAAAAACAGGATTTGATTGTCTGCGTCTTTTGTAGTGGTGGGTTTTGGACCTGTAAGTAGACATTTTATAAGAAGTATTTCTGTTTCGTATGCACATTTAGATTTTGTCATTTGTGAGGTTTGTGAGTAAAGCTTGTTGTTTCATATCAGTTTTAACATTTCACCATTACTTATAGATTAATGCGTTTTGTTTTGCTCTTCAGTCACAGACCAGACAAATGCAGGCTCGACAATAAGTAGCTGCCAAGACAAATCAAGGTGACTCTCATTCTTTACAGAACTCAATTTAGGATTGAAGGCAAATTCTCTCCTAGACCGGAGCTACAGTGCCATCTTGTGGTCATTGCTGAAACACGTTGAAATATGAAAGATATTCGCAGACAGAATTGAAAAATTTGAAAGGTTTTGATGGGATTTTGCAAAGGTTAATTTCATCATTTCATAAAGAATCTTTTTATTTATGATTAGCTGCATGGTCCTTCATTTTCTGTTTGTTTGTTTGTTTTTAGAAATGAAGTAACAGAAAAACGTTTCTCAGGTCCTTTTAAGGTTCACTCTATTTCCTCCTGGGTATCAATCAACAGACGTTGAAACAAACAGAGCCAAACGAGGAAATATGATTAATGTTGAAATAAGTACTTTTTATGACATTTTTCATGACAGGGATAAGCTGTCATGAAACAATTAAACAAATACATTAATGAATTAATATGTAAATCAATGAGCCAATAAAAGCGCGCAAAAGAGATTTTTTTTTTTTTTTGGTACATTCAATGACATCTGGAAATTTGGACGTCCAGCCGTCGATAAATGAAAGTAGGCAACAAATCAAGTCATTATGTGACTAAAGAACAGCCACATACTTCCGCTTCTACTGCTGACTCCCCCAAGTCTCACTTTGCAAACAAAACGCAAAAAGTTTGGTTTTCATTGTTAATCGTTGCGTTTAAGCCACGCATAGTACGTTAGATGCGTTCATTTCTTTGTTCTCCACACACATTGTTGTTGATATACCACCAACGACGCAGCGCTGGATGAAGATGTGTTTCCTGTTTTTTCTTATGCAATTAGCGGAGGCTAAAATTTATTGATGCGACTTATTATCGTCTCATTTTCTAATGCTGCATTTGCTCACCTACACACATCCCCCCGCCCCCGCTGCGTGATACGTCAAAATAAACTGTCAGAAGGTTGCTCATTTCACACCGGAAGCGAAGTGTTAAACTTCCAAATTAAAATAAAAACGTGCCTCCAAGCAAATAACTCACACGTCTTGTTTGGACACCAGCTCAGTTGTTGGTGTTCTACCTGCTGAGCCATTTGTAGCTCAAGTGAATATGCAGGTAACAAAAGTTATCAATGACTCCTCCATGGGTGGGAAAGACAACTCCATCATAACGGGAAGAATCTGTCAGTGTCACTCATCTCGCGTTGCCATGCCAATTCCTATGACTGGCTGCATGTCAGACGTCAGAGCAGAAAAAAGAAATAAAAATAAAACCATACAATATCTCTATGCTAAAGAAAAGAGAAAGCCATATATAGGTAGACACATAAACGCTGAGCCAGCCTTACGATCTGGCACACCGAAAAGGCACATCTTAAGTTGGAACAGCTGTTTATTGAATTGCTTGGCAACAAGTCTCTTTCAAGAAATGAGAAAGAAAATCAGTCGACAATGTCCTGCACAACCGCAGGACATTGTGCAGGATCAATTGGAGGTGTGGTTTGTGATTGACATGAACACTGTTCATGAGGACTGAGGTTCCCCATGCAAAGGGGGCTTTTATTTTGAAATACATAACCGGAAAGTGGCCTGTGTTTTGAACTAGCTTAGCTGCTCGGGCGAAACGACAAAACCCGGGTATTATTTTTTTTGACCGTCTTTCTCCGCTTTCGCGGCCGAATCAGCTGTCTCAGACAGCGTGGAGAAACTGCTTCCGGCTTCACTCATTCGCGCCTGTCAGTGTGACCGACATGGAGAGTCGAAAGCGACCCGTGGGGCCAGCTCCCAGCCCGGGCGAGGAGTTCCAAACCCCGGAGAAGAGAGTGTCGGTGGCCCGAGGCTCGCCTCCGGACTCCGGCTTCATGCGGTGGGGAGTCGAGGAAACCTGTCAATACCTGCAAAGAGAAGGACTTGAAGAGTGGAAGGATAAGTTCAGAGGTTGGCTTTTACTTTTAGTTGGCCACATATAAACATGATGCTCGCTAGCAACGCAAAACATGACGTATTTACTGGCATTGCGCTTTTCGTTCTGATGGCAACCAGCTGAGAAGATTACAGGTGTGGGACTGAGGTACCTCAAGGATGAAGACCTGGAGAAGATTGGCGTAAAGTAAGCCTTTCCACAAAACAGCATGGCATTATGGATAAAGGGAAACGTGGCCACTGCTTCCTTTTCTGCTTCTGCAGTGAATCTGTTGCTCAGGGTGAAGGTTTTAAAGGAAAATCTTCTGATTGTTCTCTTCAGGTGTCTCGGTGACCGTCTGCAGATTCTGCACAGCCTCAGGAAACTGTGGCAGATTGAAGCAGAGCCCAGCAAGGTGAACATTTTCCCACCAAGACAGACTGTCAAGGCTGTTCAGATAACATTAAGCAGTCTGTGTGGATGCAGTCCAAGGGCATCCACACAGACAGCACAAAGGAAGAAGAACAGTCTCCTCTGCGTTTCTGTTTTGACCCCTGTGTGACGCTGTTGATCGTGAAAGTGATCCTGTCCTAATATCGTTTTCCTACCTGGTTGTCAGGTCTTCAACGATCCCATCCATGGCCACGTGGAGCTGCACCCGCTTCTGATTAAGATCATCGACACGCCTCAGTTTCAACGACTTCGAAACATCAAGCAGCTTGGAGGGACGTATTACGTTTTTCCTGGGGCCTCCCACAACCGCTTTGAGCACAGCATTGGGTGAGTGTCTACATGTCACACCCAGTTGCTCTTAATTAACTTTTTGCAATGGATTCGGGAGAGAAATGCTCACAGTGCCTTGCAAAATGATCATCATTACAAAGTTTGTCCCATTTTGTCAAGTCGCAACCACAAGTTTTTAGTTTATTTTATTTATTGAGTTTGTAATTGATAAACCAAAACAAAGTGCATAATTGCTATGTAAAAAGAAAACGGCAATTTTCAACCATTTTCAAACATACAGATCGCTCCTCCCTGTACTTGTAAGACATTATAACGATCACTACTCCTTGAAAAAATAAATAAATCATTATAGCAGCAGTCATACGCACATCCCAGTTGTTTGCACAGTGTTTTCTTGTTAATAATAATTTTTTATACACACACATGTATATAATTGCATATGTTATAAAACCTTCAATGTGAATATGCATGCTTGACCATAGGTTGCTCTTGTAACACCTGAATTTCCGTGCTGTGGGACAATAAAGGACAGATTTATAACAATCTGTTCTTTTATATCCACTATATAATACACATGAAATGGAAACATCAGATAAAAACATTACCATATGGAACAAAATGACAGGGTGTAGAAACTTCACCAACGACCTGCACTTTAAAATGTTTGTTTTCCTTGGGTCAGCTATATCAAGCAGGTCGAGTAATAAAGCCGTTGTATTTCTCTCGTGTCACTGTGTTGTGTTTTTGGCTGTTTACAGGGTTGGGTACTTGGCTGGACGACTTGTTCAAGCTCTGAACGAGAAGCAGCCAGAGCTCCTCATCTCTCGCAGGGACATTCTTTGCGTGCAGATCGCTGGACTCTGCCATGACCTCGGTCAGTGCTGCTCTGGGCAGATGGGTTCTCACAATCAGAGCATTCTGAACTTTTAGGGGCTTCAATACACTAGCATGGATGTTGTCCCTTTTGTGATGAGGAAGAGGCTTTATTTCTCTTTTTTTAAAAACCTGTTGCTCCACAACATCAACTGTTGTTGTGTCAGTTGATACAAACTAATCCATTCAGGGATTAGTTTGTCTTTAAACTTTGAAGCGATGTTGTTATCAGCACATACTTAACACAGAACTTACTTGCGGGTTTCATCTCAGATGTTTCCCAATTCTTTGGCTTCAGTTTCTGGGTGTAAGAACAGAAGTGGAGTTGCTGATAATCTGTTTCAACACTGCTCCAATCCTTTTCAGATCTGTAAACCCAGTATTGCTGTGTTCTTCCCCTTTCAGGACATGGACCTTTTTCCCATATGTTTGATGGCATGTTTATACCCAAAGCACGTCCAGGAATTAACTGGAAGGTAAAACTGGTTTTTCTTGTCTATTTGTTCACCTGTATCAAGACAGGGTGTTTCCTGTTTGGTTGAAGCTCATTTCAGCTGTAATTATGAGTCACAACCAAATAATTTGGCAACTAAAGAAATGTCAAAAAGAAACTTGCCCTGTCCTAGTTCAGCTATAAATCAAGTGACTGCTGTTGTCGGTATGTAACTCTGACACTTACTCATTAAAATAAAGACATGATTATTAGATTAATATAATTATCCTGATGCATTTTCCACCACATTAAATGAGGAACAAAGAGCTTAACTTCCATTTATAGCTGTGCCTTTTAGTTATTTCACAGGGAAGCTTCTTTACAAAATATAGATGGCTTAATGGTTCTGAGAAGTAGCTTGGAGGAAAAAAGGCTTGGACCACAGTGTGGAAGCCAGTTTACTACAACATAAATGTATTAATAGATGAAGAAACTCAAATATGCCAAGAGGACCTCTGACCAGGTTTAAATTTATGGATCTAAAGTACAGAAGATTTTATTGAGGAGGGTAAACATTTCTGCCTGCCAGGGCTTCTGCACAGAGCTGTTAATGTCAGTTGTTGAGCTAGCAGAACATTTTATGGCTCGGATAAAGACATGAGAACGACCAAACAGAGTCTTTACAAACATGTGTAAAATAAGAGTTTACAACCTCCTGCAGGGCAAAATATCAGCTGATCTTCTGTTTCAATCAAAAATCCATTCACTTTCTGCTGATTTTGTTCTGTTTTGTGTTTTGCAGCACGAGGCCGCCTCTCTAAAAATGTTTGACTACCTTGTGGATGACAACCGCCTAAGACCGGTCATGGAGGAGTACGGCCTGGTGCTGCCAGAGGACCTGGACTTTATCAAGGAGCAGATCGCAGGACCGACAGAGAGCAGCTCAGGACAAGGAGAGAAGGTGACCAACATGTTGAAGAAAACAAAACGCGCACACTCTGTATCACTGTAGCAGAGTCTAAAACAAATTATTTCATCTTCTCAATTCTGAGCCTTATAAAATCCCATACCTAGTGGTGTCCAAACTTTTTGCTTTGTTGGTCAAAATTGCAAAGATAAAGCACGCTGATGGCTTTTTTTTTTTTTTTCCAAAATTAAATTCTCAAAATGTTTTAGGGTTTTTTAAATGTTCACAGCACAGGGTAATACCACAAATCTTTGGACTGATGTGGATTATCAAGTGTTTGTTTAAGATGGATTGACATTATAATAAATAACCACACCTGAATCATAAAACATGTTTCAATCTCCTAAAATAATATTTGCCAATGACGAACTCATTTGCTTTTCTTTGTCATAGTGGCCGTACAAAGGCCGTTCTAAAGACAAGTCCTTCCTCTATGAGATTGTCGCCAACAAAATGCACGGTATCGATGTGGATAAGTGGGACTATTTTGCAAGGTGGGGAACTATTGTGATTTGATGACCTTGTTAATTTACATTATTATCAACCTGCAATGTAGGTTATGTTCCTATTGAAGAAAATGTTTTTGTTGTTTCGCTCTCTGTCCTCAGGGACTGCTATCATTTGGGCATCCAGAACAACTTTGACTATCGGCGCTTCCTAAAATTTGCAAGGGTCTGTGAAGTGGATGGACAGAAGCACATCTGCACAAGAGACAAGGTGTAATTTTATTTTTCTCATTTCTTAATTAACAGGTGAAAAAAAAGTAAAAGTTGGTCTCTAACATGCAGGATGTGATTTTAAACAGGAAGTGGGGAATCTGTACGACATGTTCCACACTAGGAACTGTCTCCACAGAAGAGCCTACCAGCACAAAGTGGGCAACATCATCGAGACAATGTTAGTTATTACTCTTTTCTTTTGCTCAGTTGCTGTGGTTTTCCTTCTTGGAACATGCAGCAGTTTTTTTCTGAAGTCCTGATAAGTTTGATCTCCGTTCACAGGATCACTGAAGCATTTTTAAAAGCAGATCCAAACATCCACATTGAAGGCTCTCAGGGAAAGATCTTCAGTCTGTCCACAGCTATTGATGACATGGTGGCCTACACAAAGCTGACAGGTCAGCAACAAACACTGTACATTTACATCTAATTACATTTGAAACGTATGGTTTTGTACCATTAACTTCAAGCTTTCTCAATGAATTAGACAAGTTTCTTGAGTTGAAGTAACATTGGTTTCTTCTTTCTCTTATTTGTTTTGTAGATAATGTGTTTGAACAGATCCTGAACTCATCCTCTCAGGCGCTTGCAGAAGCAAGGCTGATACTGCACAAAATCATCTGCCGGCAACTCTATAAGTGTCTGGGGCAAACCCGACCAGACAAAGCCTTGACCGTCACTCAGGTTTGTTTGTAATTGGGCAGCTGTTTTTGTAAATTGAGGTTAACCTGAATTGTTTGCATATTTTCAAATTACACATGGTCAGGCTGTATTAAGTTATATTCTGGAAAATAAACTAAAAAGAGCAGAAATTGAAATGTTCTTCCCAGACTTTGGATTCAGTTAAAATAAGGCCTTTCTGGTAATTAATAATTTTTAAAAACTACCGTAGTTTTTGTGTTTCACCTTAATGATGTTCAAATGGAAATGTCTGCTCACTTTACCAATTATTTTCTTATCTGAAGGAAAATATTCGTATTTGGGAGGCAGATTTGGCTCAGTCCATCCCCCAGAGTGGCTCTAGTGATGTTGATCTTCAGCCAGAGGACTTTGTTGTCAGCGTGAGTTTTATTATTATTTTTAAAAATGGTCAGATCTCTTTGTAACCTTTCTTCAAAACTTCAGGAGTTAATTTTTTTGGGGGGGAAACACTTGAGCTTTTTTGTCTGTGTTTTATTTTATGAAATATTGTATTTCCTTGTAGGTTATCACGATGGACTATGGGATGAAGGAAAAGAATCCCATCAATAACGTGCGTTTTTACTGCAAGGATGACCCAACAAAAGCCATAAAAATCAATAAAAACCAGGTAAGGATTTAATGTAAAACCAAATCTGCTGTTCCTCTTTCATTATCAGGGCTCTGTAGAACCTATCTGCTTGCTAACAAGATTAGCCGTTTGATTTAACCATACTGGACCAGGAATCGATCTGAAAGCTTCATCAATTACTTCCCAAAGACAGCAGTTTGACACCTTTGAGATAAATGTCTTAAATTATCCATCTTGAATTTATGTGGTGCTGCTATTCCTTTTAGGTGTCTAAACTTCTGCCAGAGCACTTTGCTGAACAGCTCATCAGGGTGTACTGCAAGAAGACAGATGAGAGGACCCTGGAGGCCGCCAAGAAGCACTTTGTTCAGTGGTGCATGGACAGGAACTTCTCAAAGCCTCAGGTATTTCTACAGACTGCATGGCATAAACACTTGGTCAGATATTTAACATTTTAATGTTATGTCTGTGTCATAACATTAAAAAGCAGATTTCTCTCCTTTTCTAAGGCCCTGTACTAACAGAACACTAACCAATATGTATGGATATTATCAGAAGCCGATTTTAATAATTCAAAATAATAAATAAACCTTAATATGCATTATGTCAGACTGTTTGTGAATATTTGCACCACGACTAAAATGTAACTTTTTTAGTAACTTACTAGAAAGAAACTGTAAAAATAAACTCACATTTGTTTTGACACAGCATAGGATATGACTTTTTGATTTGATTTAGTCATTAAGTGTACAATATAACGACAACAAAAACCCTCATAAAGATGAACATGATTTTGTAGTTATACCATCAGTCTCTGTTGTGTTCATCTGCTGATGAAGCCGCAGGCATTTATCAATCTACAAGTTCTGTGTGCAGATCCTTTAATACAGGAATCCATTGACTACATAACGAGAACAAGTCTGTCTGGATTTAAAGGGCTCAAACAATCAATGGCGTGATGAACCCATTTCATTCTTGACATGAGTTTGTTTTGTTACAAGTGACCAAAAACAGCAAAGAAACATCAGCTGCTTGTTCAGACTAAAGACACCATGAAAGCTCAAACAAAGTGGCAGTTTTGTCCAATTTATGTGCAACTTGGCTCTCAAATATATGGATGGATGGATGGATGGATGGATGGATGGATGGATGGATGGATGGATGGATGGATGGATGGAT
>VMRN01000084.1:1761448-1802151 GCA_010277015.1 Poeciliopsis turrubarensis | reverse complement strand
GGAGATGAAGAGTGAACTACTGACAGGAGAAGAGTTTTCTGATTCAGCGTCTCTCAGACGAGCTATAATCACTTCCAGGAAGCACAGAGACGTAAAACACAAGACGAAACGCTGCTGCAGAAGGAATTTGAGCAATTGAAGGTAGCTCATATTGTTGGTGAGGAAGCATTCAGGACACAAATTCACGCAGAGAAAGAGAAAAGTGACGCCCTCCAACAAGAGCTGGACCAAATCAAGACTCGCTACGAGGAGCTTCAATCAAAATATGAAGCTGCAGGTGAGGAGAACCTGCAGGTCGACATGCAGATGTTTGATGAAGAAAAATCAAGGAGCAAAAGCTCCTTGAAAACCTGAGAGCTGAGAAGGACAATCTCCAAGAAAAAATGTCCAAGGAGATTGACTGCCTGCAGGAAACCGAGAACCTTCATATTGAGGAAGTGGTCCTGTTTTGTTATTCAGGCCAGGTGGATGGTGAGATAAAAGACCAGGCCTAGAGCCAAGAGAAGAATTCACCTGTTGGTGATTAAGGACTGTTTACTTCTCCTATCCTGCCGGTAGGAGAATACTACAAAGGACTCTGCTCCTTCTTTGATTGGACTTTGATTTACCCAAGACGTGAACCAAGCTCCGGATACTCACCTTGTTGGTGAGCCTGATTAATCCCCATTCGGGGTGGATGGACGAAGGGGGTTGTGAGATGAACTTTGACTTTGGGAACGATTAATTTATTTTTTTTGTCGTTTGTTTTTTTCCTTGTATTTTTCTTTTTTTTATTTTTCAATGTTTTTTCTTTCTTTCATTCATTGCTATGTTGCCTATCCCAATGTGTGGTTGTAAATATGATATTCACATTGCAAATACAAAATACTCGCAGCTGCAAAACTCTAGCCTACCTGCTCCTTATTTGAGTCGTATCTATTCTTCTGAGAAAGGAAAAAAACCTAGCCTGTTTTCTTGGTAAAAGCTATTTTATATTTAATAACAATTCACTTATTTTCAAATATGCTACAGTGAGCTGGTGCTGTATAAGATTTGATACCAAGAATTAAACAGGAGGTTTGAAGCAGGCATTTATCAGTATGAGTGAGTTGAGGTGAGTTGAGAGAAAGAAGCTAATTTGGAAAGAGCCAAGAATGACCATCATCTTATCAATGCACTTAGAGCTGAAAAGAACAATCAGCATCAGAAAATGGCTCTAAAGTTCTCTTTCCTGCAGCAGCAAATCACAGAGACCATGAAACATCTCCAAATTGAACTGAAGCAGGATAAAGTTTCTAACCAGGAACTTAAAATTACATGTGAAGGAGATGTTTCTGCTTTAAGACAGCAAGCAGAAATATTTCATCAGGAGGTAGATGAAGAGATGACGGAAAGTGATGAGGGACCAAAAGATTATCAGAGAACTTGGAGCACAGAAGGACAGTCTCCAAAAGCAACTCACTGTCCTCCAACAACGGTACTGAAGCTGTGAGGTTAATTATGAAACAGAGCTGGAAAATGAGAAAACGGAGCTCCAAGGACATGAGGCACAAGGTCACGAAATTTACCTAAATAGGATAGTTCACAAGTAGACACAAGAACACTCATGCACAGAGTAATTCAGCGTAGCTCCAGGTAGCTTTTTGCTGGAACAGTACTTATGTTTCTCGATGGATTTGAGCACTTTGTCAGTCAGCTGCAGGTAAAAATGTGTTTTTTCTTTTTCTGGAGTTCATCTTTGGAGTGCATCACAAACTCATACAGAGTGAAATAGCTTGATGTCTGAGAGCGCTGTGGGTTATGTTTGAACACATGGCTCTCGGTGTTTTGTTTCATTTTTATCCATTATTCACTCAGTCTCCATCCAAGAACATGGGATTTTACTAACCAGTGTCACATTGTTGTCCTGCTGGCAAGTGAACTATATAAAATGTCTGCACGAGTTGTGAAGCTTCTGATTACTTCCAAAAGACCTTATAAATTTAATGACTTAAAAAATAGAGACCAGTGAAACTTCTGGTAATCTTTAAAGGGACAGTACCGTGTACTTTTCAGGTACGTAGAGGCTTTTTATATCACAGTCAAGTCAGTCATAAAAATGTTATATAACTTAATAGATATTTGACTTAGTAATTTAACGGCTTTTAGCTTCTGCTCTTTCTGAAACTCAACCTTTAGATAGTCGTTACAACATGACTCCTCTATTAACCCTTTTTCACGTTGTTTTTACCAGTTTTTCCCTGAGAAATAACTTGTATAATCAGTTCATCAGTTCAGCAGATGCTAGTCAGTAGCTAATTGGTCTCACTAGTCTGAAGGAGCTGAGTGGAGCAGCTGCAGCTGGGAGGAGGAGCTGAGCCTCAAAGGTGGTGCTGGGTCCAACCGGGCATTTGTCACAGATGAATGGTTGCCATGGGAGACCACAGGATTTCTCAAACATGCAGGAAAGAATCAAAGCAACACTCCAAGTGTGTTTTGACGAGGGAATAACATTACAACATGATGGAAATCTCAAAAATGTCGATTTTACCTCATGCTGCCCCTTTAACAGCTGTGAATAATTTGCTGTATTTCTACTCCTGGAAACCATTTGGATTTATTTCCACAAACTTAGCATCGCAGATGTGATGCTTCCCATCCTGCTGAGGCTGCTCGCAAGTTTCCCATCATTTATAAATTTAGCCAAACACTTTGATTTCCAGAAAGCAATAAGACCACAAACCCCGCTTCTTTAAGAGGAGCTTCCGCTGAGCACTTAATATCTGCAATTAGTTCCGTCAGAGCAGGGCTGTGTACGTTCCGGTTCTCCGTTCTCCATTAGGCGCTGTGTAATTCTTGAAAGATCACAATGCAAATGAACAAAGGAATGACTCCAGGATGCGACCTGACGGTGTGACGGCAGCCGGAGACGGCCTCCTTTCAGCCAGCTAAGTGCTGCGCTGCATTAGCCGCGGTGGAAATTGTCAGTGGGCTTGATGGATTTTCATAAATCCCCTGAAAGCTTTTGATTAACCTAATTTGCCCCGCTCCAGACACTGCACTTTTATTAATGCTTTGTTGTATCGGAGGGAAGCAGCTGTTTGTCCCATTCCTTCACCAACCGGTCGGAGGAGAAATCAGATGTTGCCGCTCTTCTGACAAATGTGTCTGAGTTCATCTTAAAAATACAAGAGACGCTGGACAAAAAGTGATTGTCCCCTTGTACATTTTGTTCACATACACACACAAAAATAAGATGAAATAAATCATTAAAGTCTGTGGCGAAGAGCAGTGGAGTGTTTATATTTCACAATATTGACAGTACATTTCTCATTTCAGTGTAACTACAAAAATTACCCTCTGAAGTTATGATTTTCCTTTGGTAAAAATGAAATGCTGACATAATGGTGCAGGAATAAGCACAGAAAAGAGTCTAATGTCCTGGATGCAATAAATAAGTGATGTGTGTTTGAGATGCCTAGATTGTGTCTCCGCACTTCAGCCGTTTCTGTCTCTCCTCAGTAAGATACGGATCATCCTCCACAGCAGCACAACAGGGTCAGCCTCATTTCCCTGGTAACAAACACTGAGCAGGACATGAGCACATGTGATAATGTCATTAATGTCCTGATGCTCATGACGGCTGATTGAGTGATCCACCCCAATCATCGAAACTGTGTCGTTAAACAGATCCGTCCTGCAATCTGCCTTCATTCTCCTTAAACAATTCCAGTTTCTCATGTTAAACTACAAACCTCAGTGTGGTTTATGACCCAGGGCACTGCAAAGAATTGCATAATTGTAACATTTTTTTTTTATTTATTAAATTAAAACAAAAACAACAACAAAAAAAAAAAAAACTGAAGAACTTTAACAAATTTTTCCCCATCTGGTCAGTACTTTGTAAAGCATGTGATGCTGCAGTTTCACTTGGTGTGTCTCCAAGTTTGTTTATCCAGAAACTTTTTTCTTCTTCTTCTTTGAAAATGTTAAGAATCTCTACTCTCTTCTCGAAGCTTTCCATTTTATCTCCAGGGTGTGAACGTTCTGTGTGTCAAGGTACTGCTGAAATGTTTCTCACCATGTGGGCGTGTCCTCTGCGGCAGCCATCTTGTCTTCCAGCGAAAGAGAGCGCCGCCTCGAACCCAGCTATTTTAGGAGCCGGAGTGTGATTGGCTGAGGATTAGAAAGTCATAGTAATGGAAATAATAAAGAACAGGATCCAGGAACGCTCTTATTTTGACAGGTGAGTCTCAAGCCCACTAATAATAAAGTTCTGAACAGATTTGACTGACTTGAACTAACCTCTACTGGACATGTAATCTCTGAATAGTTACATAAAACATTCATTTCTAAACGTCACGGCCACTTTGGAGCTTTTTGATATCATGTCAGATCACATTAGGTCTCACCCTTCAAGTAAGCAATTCCAGCTTTCCAACAGGGCCGGTTTTGATCAGAACTCCGTTGATCTTTTCACACCAGTTAGAGCTTTCTTAAGCTGCCTCATAGCAGGTGGGGCAAGTTATTTTGGCTTGTTCTGCAGTTTCATTGCTCCTTATGCAGTGAGGCACAACAAGGTTCTACTGGATTCGTAGCGTCTCCACCCTGCGGATGCCAGATGGCAGTTTTACTGGCAAGACTTTGGATGCAGATGTGCGTTGTGCAAGACTGATGTTAGTTAAAAACAACAACAACAAAAAAACCCCCCCCGCTTCTCTCTGCCGGGCGCCTGAAGATGACAATGTTCAACCGCCTGCTGCTGAAATTGTTTTCATCTTCTCTGTATATCTGGGTAGTGCAGTGCGGATGGGGTGCAGCTACATTTTGAGAAATCTGTGCAACATCAAATATTGCCGGAATTATTTGTAATACACGAGGCTCGGAAATGTGCTGCAGGAGGGTTTCTAAAACACTGCAGCAGAGTTCCTCTTATGTTGACAATTACGTCTCCGCAACAGAAAGAAGGAGCAGTTCTCCTCATCCACATGCACAAAGCCCTTGAGAACTTTTTAACTTGTCTTCACTTGATTTTTTTGCGCGAGAGTAATTTCCTCTCTCTGCTGTTTTATTAAAAATAGTTTTCTTTTTACTTCTATAACCCAAATTGATTCGTGGCCTTTTTCCCCATCAACATGTTGCAATTAGAGCAAGATGGAATCAACTGGGAGATTTCCAGACTGGCGTGCCAAACCAGAACACTCTAAATTGGACATTTTGTTTGTCATAATGTAGAGTAGCGCATTCCCAACACACCAAACGCACCATTTTAGCCTCTAAATACTTCACATTAACAGCCAAACACTCTGGAAAGTGTGTCATCTCATCACCTGCTGGCTTTGAAGGAAACCCTTTAAAAGAAAGCTCCTCAAAATCTGCTTTCAAAACTAACCATTCTTGTGGATCAAAAGTCAAAAGCTGGTCCAAAAGAAAAAGAAAAAAAAAGTTCCATAAAATACATCAATACATAGATTTTTTCAAATCATTGATCAAATCTGTAGGTTTATGTTTCAAAAACCCAATTTAGATCAAGGTCTTAGGATCTGAAGGCAAGTGAGGAGAGAAGACACGAGCAGCAAACTCATTTAAAGTTAGCACCTTTAGTCATGTGACAGTGTTAATTAAAGATCCTTCAGTGGTTCTCTGAGTCTGTCTTCAACTGATTGAAGTTCTCTTGATCAGCATGACTTCCTCCAGGGAGAACTCGTGGTCATTTCGACTGCACCATGGTTTAGTGGGTTAGTTTCCAATAAAAAAAAAAAAAAATAGAGACATTTTGCTTTCTTCACTCTTGTATCTTTACAGAACTGACCGAAACCAAACTATTTATAGATTTCGATGCAGAGAGAATGTGTATTTTTACATATCCAAGCATCATCATCTCAGCTTTAAGCCACCAGACCCAAATACATTTTTTCGCCTCTTTATTATTTGCTATATTAGAGCAAATATATTTAGCAAAAACAGACTAAATTAGTATATGACCGAAAAATGTCTTTGTTAGTAATTCCATCATCAAGTGAAAGACATTATATAGATTAATTAGATTACGTATGTTTCAACATAAGTATATTTTGTAGTATGTTTAATACCTGCTAGAAGGTTATTTTTGAAAGGTACTATTAATCTGACAAGCGTGATCAGGACGTATATCCTAATTTATTGAATAGGACTGTCTGACATTCGCATGTAAGTTTTGGCGTTATTCTTAGCACTAAAAAAAGAAAAAAACAAAAAAGTTTTCCAGGAACTGTGGGTTCATCAGCACTCCCCCCTGCTCCTTTTCAACCCCCACCAACTTGCAACTCAAAGTTACACCTTTGCTTCTCTCCTACGGAATAAAACAAACAAAAAAAAAACTTTAAGGTACACAGCCAACCGTAGTAGTTCTGTGCAGTTATTTATAAATCTCATATTGCATGGGGGAAATGGACTGTAGCGCTAAGACGCGTTAAATCACATTTATGTGTCTCTATTTAACTGGCGTATAATGCTTAACTCCTGGAACAGTTCTGCTTAACTCATCTCTTTGCAAAAGGATTACACAGTTTTTGCATGATTAAAACATTATCAAACTAAAGTATTCATAACTTTCCAATTCACAAAGCCCACACTGAAGGAGATTAGCATATCAAACTGTGCTGCTAAGCAAAGGGTGTCCGGCTTTACAGGTTTTTTAGGCATACATTTAAATGTGGAGGTTAAACATTCTTGTGTAAAGTACAGACAGAACAAAAAAAAAATAAATGGATTCTCTCAGGCCACCACTGTTGCTACATGAAGTTTGCATGAAATGATTGCTAATGGAAGCTGGTTGTGGGTTGGACTTCGGAAAAAATACAGCTGGCCACAGTGCTCAGTTTACAATGATGTGTAAAAACCTGGCTTAAAATGTTTTTATGTTGAAACAGACCCCAATTGTTTATGCTTTCATAAAAAAACATAAATACTGAGCTCTTAAAAATATTTTAGATACAGAGGACAGACAGAAAATCCCAAATGAATTAAATCTGCAAATGTTTTCATGAATCCTGGATACAGTGAGAATTTTCGAGCTGTCAGCTGGGGCAGAGGAAGGCGTTTCAGTGAGCAAACAAGAAAAACACCAAGCAGCCGACATTACCACTTCTAATACTAACATTCTAAGATTGATTTGTGCAGAACAAGCAAGAAAAAACGAATTAACCTGCTATTTTTTCCACACATGCTCTGGATCTGGACCACTGGTTGTATTTTGGACGCTGATGATGCATTGAACAGATTCATACAGAGACAAACCTAAAATCCTGCTAAAGCCAGTTTTGACGACACCTTATTGGAATGTTCTGCTTTTGACTTGCTGGAGGCCAGACAGACAAAACAGAACAATTTCTAACACCAAATGCTGAGGTGGCAGAGGGAGACACAGTGCAATTTAGTCCTCTATTTGGTAGAAAATTACATTTGCGTTAAAACCTGCGCAACACAGCACATGCAGGTCCCCGGGCAGCTGTTCTAGAGGCAGCTCAAGGAACAAAAACACGCCAAGTTTTACCCATTCTCACAAAACGTCTTTGATTTCAAGAAGAAATTAGACTTTTTCCTTCTTGCAGTGTCTCGTTACCATGGCTGAATATCAATAAAACAATTGAAAAAATTAAAGAGACTTTACATACAATGGTATAATTAGTTTTTGTGTAATGAGTCAAAAATTTGATTTTCAAATGTAAGAAGTATTTTTTTCTTTCTTTCAGAATCAACGAGCACACATAGCACTAGCATTGGGTTTTTGGACAAATGTTTTACTTTGTGTATAGAGGAGGCGATCTCCATTACACCTGAGACTGAATTCAGTTTGCATTCTGTGTCTGGCCGCTATTTGTTGGTCACATGTTTTTGTGTCTCTGCCTGGATTTGGTTTGCATTTGGTCTTCTAAGGAACCAAAAAAAGATAAATCCTGTGTGAAATGATCATATGCACAAGCAGCAGCAGAGATAAATCTTATTCATGCAGAATTCTCAGCTCAGGACTGATGTGGCTGGCTCCAAGTTTTTAGATTAAACAAGGAAAAAATCAGTGTAACTAAATCCACCTGAATCCCAAACTTTTACTACATAAGAGTAGCACTACTTCAACACATTTTTACTCAAGGAAAAAAAAGAAGTAGCAGTCCAAGAATTTTCTCATTTATGAGTAAAAAAAAATATTTTGTAAATATTATACTTAAGCACTGAATAACTGATCAAATTATCAATAATTTAATGTATAAAAATGACAGTGGAAAGTTTGGTATTTTAAGGCCCAAAATGACCAACATTTTTCCAAATCAGTTTCTCTCAATATAAAAACTTATGAAACTCTAACAAAAACTGCAGGTTCGTGCATTTGGTGAATTTTTGGTGAAAACATGTTTGTTTTTCATTCAAGTGGGTAGAGAATCCAGACATTGTAATTGTAAATGTAAGAGTAGTGATGCTTCCTAAGAAAATTACTCAAGTAAAAGTAAAAAAAAAAAATCTAATCCTAAAAGTAGATATTTTCAAAAAAGTAAATATAACTGAGTAAATATAACTAGTTACTAACCCACTCTGCTTAGGACATGATGAACCGCAGATCACATCATCATTGTTTTCATTGAAATTAACAATCATTTAGAAATATACCTTGAAATGAAGCAAAATGATTGAGAGTCTAACATAATGTCACACTGTTTATTATCTCAAATACCCGACAGCTCAAACTGTCTGCCATCACAGTAGCTCTGGTTCCAGCTCTTTGTCTAAGTGCAGTAAAATGGTTTTGGATGCTTAAACAATATTAAAAATGTAGCAGATTATCCATTAGGCTCCATTCCGTAACCTGGCTGGAGCTTCCGTCACATCGGAGGTGGACAGAACTCAATGGCTGATGGCTGACATATAATCAACATGTCAGCTTTAGCCTGAGAAATGAGGAAAATCTCAAGACATATTGTTTCATCCCACTAGACACATGAGAAAATGTAGGTGTGTGTGTGTGTGTGTGTGTGTTCTCTGGCTGGTATGTACTTATACCCGCAGTGTGTGAGTCAGCACTGCTGACAGTGGAGAGAAATGATACTCCATCAAGTTTCTGTGGAGAGAAGGTTCCCCTGATAGGAGTCTCTAATCAGCCCTCAAATCTACCCGTCTCAGCTCTAACACACACACAGTGGGCCAGACAGAAAGCACAGTCACTAACTAACCAGTTGGATCCCATGGAGAAATGCGTAAAAGTAATGAAACAAGAAACTTCCTGCATCACATTGTTTTTCCTGATTTTTTTTTTTTTTTTATTCCATCCAGCACAGTTTTCACAGCGTTGTGTTTCATTGGGATGTTCGGTTCCCATGCCCACCAGCAAATCTCCAGGGGAAGGCGATCTAAGGACAGGATGCATTATGATCCAGCTATTGTCAATTTTCTTTGTTTTCACCTGCAATAAAAGTTTTATAACAGCAAACAACTTTGCTTTTCTAAATAAACTCTCAATTCTGGTACTGGAATAAAAGTAGCGGCACTCATGGTCAAATCTTGCTCAACTGCATGTAAAAGTCAAAGCTTACTTTGACTTTTTTGACTTCAACTTTACAAAGTTGAAGTGCTGAAGTGTTTACTTTTGAAAAAACTCAAGTACTCAAAAGTCAAAAACAATATTTATTATCGGTACTTTGCTGTGTTGTTTTCTGAGTGCTTTTACTGAACCTTCCCACCTGATAACAATGTGGAACCACCCTGCAACAAAATTCACAAAATGATATTGCATTACCTTATAAATCATTTATAACCTTTGTAAATTGCTAGATAAGTGCCAGACAAAATTGATTTTGTTAGTAAGGTTGTTGCAGTTGTTTTGTATAGATGTAGGTTCTAGTACAAATATTTAGTACACTGGAAATAAGATGATACTAACTCACATGTAACTTTAATGTTGATGAAAATGTATTTGTTCCATTGGGAACTTATTTCATTTATAACATGGGATTAATCTGCCAGTGTAATTAGTACTTTTTCATCAATTTAAAGGAATTATAGACTTAAAACAGGGTGCTATTTCCTACTGAAAAGTTGCTTTTCAGTAGGAAATAGTTACTTTCCTACTGAAAAGTTGCTTTTCAGTAGGAAAAGTAACTACTGAAACATTTTTGTTTCAAGTGCACCAAGATATTTGCTCTAGAAGCTGGACCAAAAATACTTGGTGAGATGTTATTATTTTGCAGAGCTGTCTTTATGCACATCCACAATTGTTTTGCACCAGTACAGTCAGAAATTTTCCCAAACGTTCTGTCTGTGTAACTTCTGGAACCTAGAAAATTTGTTATTGTTGAGGATTTATTACCTTTTTCTTTTGTCTTTGCCAAGCCATGACAGACTCACCTGAAAACAGTGAGGAGCCAATGAGTGTTATTATCTGAGGAAACTAGAATTTAATGCATCTTCCAGGAATCAGCTGACATGTGGTAATTATCCTGAAAGGAAGATGAGGGGAAAAAAAGCAAGAATAATAATAATAATAAAAAAAAAGATTTCATAATTCATTTAGTTTTGTGTTATTTAATTTTCTTTAAAAAAAATAAATAACTCCAATAGAAGTTAAAATAATTGATTTAAATGTTATTTCTGTTGCTCATTTTCTGATCATCTTCCAGTCAGATTTGTCAAGCTGCTTTGCTCCTCAAACTAGCTTCACAAGCAAGAAATGGAAAACTTTCCACTGCACACTGCTGCCAGAACTCATAAAATGTGATTCATACGAAATATTACATATTTTTTATAATCAAAAGGAAGAATTGTATTATCTGATAACATTTTCCTCCACGAAACTCATGGCCATCTAAAATCAGATGGCATGAGGAGCTTTTATGCTAAATGAATGCAATAATTATTGAATCATGAATAAAAAACGTTCTTGGAAGTTGAAATTTTTTACATGTTTCATAGCATTGTCTGTGGGTTTGCGAAGGGGCTTTCTGGTAAGAGGTCAATGCTCTTTGGGGGCCATGGCATGAAAAAAATGCAAAACTCTGGCTACAAAGCAGAGGCATAAGGATGCAACATAACCAGAATATTCCACATTTTATCGCCGTCTACGTTCTTCATACACATGAAGAAAGTCATTAGGACTCATCTGTTGATGACCACAGTGATCACTGAAATAACCTGAAAATAAAAGCAGCAATGAATAAAAGAAATACTAAAAATTACCCAGCAAACATTGATTTTAGATTGTGGTTCAACACACTCATTTCAAAATCTAATTTTAAAATCTGAGTAGAGTTTGGTAGAGTTGAGTTCTAAAATATATCAACATGGTCTGATAGATATAAAATGTTCATTTCAAAAAGAATAATGCACGGCACTGTTAAAGTAACATAAAACACTGATCTATGCCCAAGAGGAGAGTGATAAAGATGTACTAGTTCTTCATCATAACAGTCTTCTTTAATGCATTGCAAAAGAATGGATAAAATCTCTCATCTCCACAGTGAATCACAGGGAGGTGTTTGAAGCCCGGCTTCATTATATGTGCAGTAAAGCCTTGCAGAGGCTCCTCTGTTTTCTGCTGACTCTCACCACACACCTGTGCTGTTTGTTGCTGTTTAGCTGAATGTGCAAGAATACACACACACGCACACGCACACACGCACTCTACTACTAGTAGAGGTTGCACCTTTTCTTTCCTTCTGTCTCATCTCTGAGCAAATGTAGTGGAGGTCAGGAGGTACAAAGACGGAGTTTCAGTGGTGGCACACTTAAAATAGTGTAAATTCTGTATGTTCATACATATGTGTGTGCGTCACTGAACTTTGAGCCCAGTCCTTTCTTCATCAGATGTTGGTTTCCATTTCCATGTCAGCTGCTGCTGTTTGATCTACAGAACGCAGGAACCCTCACACTCAATACATTTCTTTTTGTTCTTCCATGAACCAAACACGAGCCACACACGAGTTGTTGTTCGCCAGTTCTTGGACAAAACTTTTTTTTTTCTTTAATACACAGATGTACACTGTAAAGTTTTCCAGGAAAGAACAGTTGAAACAGAAACTGAGCAGAAAATCTACGAAAAGCAGTAACAGCAGGAAGTCATTCACAGTACAGTCACTTCAGAGCAATACTGGCACTGGAAAACATACACAGCGGATAAACAGTAGCTTTCCTCTTCAAATGAAAACACTGTGATTACACACTGGGAGGAAAGATATGGAAATTCTGAGCAAGACAGAAATAGCAGAATTGCACGAAACTGCGATCAGGCTAGTATTGCTGTGTCTGAACAGTTTTATATCACTACTGTGAAAAATCCTCAAATTGATTTCAGGTTTTTAAAATATTTCACGAGAGGATCTGCAGAGTAACTGTTTTTCCATAATTGCGGCTTATTTACCTTTCAATGCAAAGTGTCAAAGTAAATGTATTTAGCTTTACATGCAACTGAAAAATTGGAACCTGACAATCCAGCAGCAGCATATGATGGTAGTAGGAGTGTGTGTGTTGAACTCAATGAGGAGCACCAAGATCGACAAGAATGTCGATCTTGGTGTAATAATCCTCGGTTTTAGGGCTGGAATGATTTTTTTTTAAGGAATATACAATGGCAGCGTTTATTTATCAGTAATAAAAAGAACATAATAAAATACGTTAATCCTCTTTGTCACAGTTTTAGGCTCCCAAATAGCCTGTGTTGAAAGCTCTCCTAATCGTTCACCCTATTTGTTCCAGCTGATCAAACAAATTAAGGGAGTGAATTAAAAAAAAAAAAAAAAAAGATAATCACTGCTGCAGTTTACCAGAAAAGGAGAACAATTTTTCTGGCTCACTATAAAGGAGAAACACATTTTTTGTGTGCTCCTTTCTCATAAATCTATTAATGTTTTTAAGGGGCTGCTTTACAACTGGATATAAAAATAGTTTTTTGCAAATGTTTTTCCAGCAGCAAAAGGCAAATGATTGATAGTAATTCAAAACGCATTTTATCCTATGCTTGACTTTGGACAGAAGGTGTGGACCCATGGCTATTGAGAGATCGCTCGCTGGAGATGTGAACTCTGTTGACATTTTAGACGATTTCTAGAGCAAATATCCTACAGGTCAAACTTTTTGAGCTGGAAATAAGACAAAACTAAGTTGCAAGTAACTTTTGCAACTAATGTACTCGCAAGTAACTTTTCCCTTGCAAGTAATTTTCCACAAGTCAACAATTCCTCAACCTTGATGAAAAGGTGGAGATGAGTTATTTTATAACGTGGAAAATGTTGTAAGTGAAATAATCTGTTTGTGAGCTAACACTTTCTCATCAAATTAAAGGAATTAAAGACTTAAAACAAGCTCCTATTTTCTACTGAAATGTTACTCTTGAGTTAGTTTTATCTTATTTAAAGTGTACTAATAAATGCGCGTTAGAAACCAGACCAAAAGCATTGCGTTTTTGCACTGCAGAGCCTGGATAAGTCGTGGCGAGCGCAACTAAGCTGAAGTAATGATGGAGCATACGGATGCAGAAGAACTCAGAAGTGACTAAAGGCTCTGCGCTACAAAAGCAGCGATCTTTACGTTTCAGACACAGCATGCCGTGGGAGAGGTCCATGACCCACAGAGTAGAAAGAGGCACTAATGCACCGAGAAGATGTCGCTGCATGACGCAGAGTCAACACCTGACTCTGCAATATAAACACTTTCACTTGAATGACACGGTCCAAAGCCCAGCTGCTGTCGAGCTTGCGTTATACATCTGATTCTGAATAGGTTGTGCAACACAACACGCATGTCTGAGTCACAGGTCTGGTCGGGTTCTCAGCCAGGAATAAAAAAAACTTTGCATTCAGCAGCAGCTTTGGGAAGGGATTCATGGGACAGGTTAGCTTCTATGGAGAAAGAGAAAGAAGAGGAAAATGGCTGCAGGTCGTTAAAAGTCTCTTTACAGAAGCAAAAATCTGGAGGCAACACTGATTACATACTGCAAACATACAGGCGAGGCTGCTGTGATCTTTTGACATTCCTAATGAAAAGATATGTTTTGGTATCCTGAAGAAGGGCCTTCTCGCCAGCGTGCACTTTTAACTTTTAGCATATTTCTAGCCGATTTCCAATCTACACATTTTCTGAAGCTCCGACCGACCCGTCCCACTTTTAGCCGACTTCATTTTCTCTTAAAGAACTACAACTAGCAGCATTCAAAATACTTTTTTAGACTTGCTGAAGTCAAACAGCCTTCACTGTTTATGTCAGGGCATGATGTCAGTGTAATGTCTACATGCATTTTAGTCATTTAAAGCAAAGACAAAATAATTTAGAGTTGACATTTTGAAACTGGGCTTGTGCAGTTCATTTTCCACAAGGAGCAATTAGCAACTGTACATTTGATTAATGTTTTGTGTATTCATGTAAAATGTCAGTGAAGTAAAACCAAAGCAGCTGTGTCTGTTTTTGTGGCTGAATCGTACATTTCTTTCAAGCATGGAATTGATAATAAACTCTTAACACATATATATATTTTTCCCTCCATATGGCAACAGTAGACAATACAATTATCCTATAAGATGTGACACACCACACTGACTACAGGACTCTTTATATCAGTTGAACTTAAATAATTGAAATAATAAAATTGTTTTACATAAACAATTGAAGAAAGGTCCCCTATCTCCCTATATTTAGCCTGAAAAGTCATCTTCCACTCCAAATTTATGGATTTTTGCCATGAACTGACTTCAGCCTGTTAACGTCAATAGTTCAACGTCTTGCTATGACTATTTATTCTGTCTCAGTCTTTATTTTTTGCAGTATGAGTGGAAATTTCTCAGATTAGTTTGTGTCTTTCTGCTGCTGAGTTTACTTGCTGGCAAGAGCACCAATTTATTTAAGACATGAAGGGCATATTAGCATCATATTTGAAACGATTAACTTGTTACGGTTGACACAGATATCTAAATGACTGCGTGTGGCATTAAGGCGGTAAAAAGAAAAGGAGTGTGGTGTGAATGAATGGAATTTCTTCCTGTGGGGTGAATTAGAAGGAAAACGAATAAAGAATAAAAATGCTGCACATAAATCTTTTGTTGATAAATTACAGGCCTTAATATGGTTTAAAAAAATTTGTTTTTTTTGTATTTGAATAAACAAATGATTTTATTTCTAAAAAGGATCAAACAAATAATCAATTTTATTGATAAGAAACCCTTTCTTACTAAAAGCAGCTCAAACAATTAGCCCTCAGGTTTCTCTGACAAACCGTTGCAGAAACGGGAGTCACATTACTGGATGGATATTAGATGACTAAAACTATATGATCACAAAAAGGTTCAAATAAGATTCATAAATGCATATGTGGATGTACAGAAAAAACAAGGAAAACAACAAAACAAGCCTAATCAGTTTCTACTTCCTTTTTCTCTTTGCCTCTGTCTGAGCCTCACTCCATCTGACCTCTGACCTCAACTTCTCAAACCTGTCCTCCCATGATGATGCTCCTCCTACAAAACCAGCCGATGAAAGTGAGCAAGAGGATCCAGAGAGTCAAGAAGACAAAGAAGACCCCCTTCAGACAGTAAATACAATGTTATCAATGGGAACGATTAAGTGGTCCCACATAAAATACCAGTGTCCCTTGACTCTAAATGTTTCTAAAGATTGTTTCTCCTCTCCCTTTTTTAAAATCTATGCTGAATTACATAAACAAAACAAAATAAATAAATATTTTCTTTAGTGTTAAGAATTAGAGATCATTAATACTGCAGTGCAGGCTATATTTTGGTATCCCATATAATATTTGGTTGCATTTAAATTAAAAAGAACATTTCTTATAAAATACAACTGTGATAAATTTGAATTTAGAGGGGTAAAAAGACTTTTTGTTGTGCTGGAACTACTACAAAATATATTTTTTTTCAATTTAATGAAGCGCTTCAGCAGAAACTTGATCAATTGGTTGCTGTAATCCTCAATTATATTGAGATCTCTTTTGTATGTGTACACATAGCTTAAAACCTAAAATGGGATCTTGTACATTAGAGTTGAAGTCAGACATTAAAAACCCTTAGTCAACGTCACAAAGATTAAAACTCAATTTTCTAACTTTAATGCTGAACTACCAACTTGAAAAAATGAAATGACCAATGAATGCTTTATGAATTTATGCATTGTTTTATAATTCCAACAAGGATGACTTTCCTTTTGCCGGGCTTTACTTCAAACAAAAATGCCTATGTTTCACAAAATATATCCCTCTCATTTCTTTTCATCCTTAAATATGCACTAAAAGAGAAAATCAACATCAGAAATAATTTCATATGTTTAATTTTGACCAAAGAGGATGAAATCAGACGTTGCTTGGTTGTTTATAACTTGGGTTCATTTAGGAACAAAGAGGATGAAGTTCAATTTGAAATTGTTTCATTGTTTTATTTTGAAGTGAGTGCATTAGAATCAGTTGGGGCAAAATTAAAATTGTACTTGTCGACTATAATACAACGTGGGTTATATTAAAATCAAATAGGATGAGATTATATTAAATTTTAATTAGATTTTCATAAGAGGATGGAAAAAAAAAAATCTCTGTTTTAATTTACAGCAATTTCCTCCTTGCACCATGACAGACGAGGTAATTAAGGTGAACTCGTGTGACGCTCTACTTATACAACTGGTAGATCTTAACACACACTTCAGTGAGCTCCTGTGTCATATATACGCCTTAACAATGGGATCTGCTGGCACATGCATCATCCGATATCTGTGTGTGTGCGTGTGTGTGTGTGTGTGTGTGCGTGTGTGTGTGTGTGTGTGTGTGTGTGTGTGCGTGCGTTCCCGCGGCTGCCTGGCTAGTTGCCTTCTCCCCTCCTCAGCTGTAATTAGCGTGATTGGAGACCGAGGGACGGGCAGCAACCCAGGAAGAGATGGTGCTGATGAGGCCATTCACCCTGCAGTGGAGGCCGCCTGGCGCAATCTCCTCGGCAACAATCTCCGTCTCCGTGGCCAGGCGAGAGCGCGTGTTTGTGTGCTCGAGAGGCTGAAAAGGACGCTCGTTTAAGAAGCACTCGTTGGAACAAAGTTGATTACACATTCATTAAAGCCCTCAGTCCCTCGTTCAGCCACTCCACTCGACCCGTCTGCAGTGCAGTGTGCAGCCGGTCAGTCAGTCAAGATTGAGACTCAGAGCCAGTCCAGGCTCTCTGGTCATAAGGTTAGAATTAGGTGATGGGTTTGCTTTCTGGAGGGAATGTTTACAGTGTTCATCAAACTCCTACACTCCTCTCTGGCTCAGACAGCTGCACTGCGCTGATTCTAGGAGTGTGTTACATCATGGCAGGCCTATCGCTGAATATCAAATTTGATGGCTCCTTCCCGTATAGCGTCACTTCTTTGACAAAGAAAGACAATCTAAGATAAATGACTGTGTGGTTAAGTCTCTCTCGGCTTGGAGAGTGGAGGGTTTCTTTTCCAGAAGTTTTTCTGTGGGATAAAGGTCTTATAATGAATCCATGGATCGGAATAAACAGACAAGAGTCAGATCAGGTGTTAAGCTGAGAATCCAGTGAAGCTTAGAGGTCTTATATGAAGCAAAAAAACAAAGTATTCCAGGTAGGTGAGGAAGCGATAAGAAGGTTAAAGCTGCGGTATATGATTGTTCCAAAGAACATGCTTTTTACATATTTATTGAATCTATTACGACAGATAATCAGGGTAGGGTTAGGTTTACTGTAGCTTTAAGTCAGAGTACGAAACTTGAGTCAGCATCTCTGGGATTTGTCAGTTATACTTTACTAGGTATTAAATACTATTTTTTAACTTCATAATTTAACCTAAACATGATTATTAATGACTTAGAAATATATTTTATTTCCAAATGCTAATAACCACCAAAATTACATACTTTGTAAAATACATATTTAAAACAAACCACTTAATCATTATGCTTTTTGATCAGCTTCATTTTCATTTAATGTTTGTTGGGTTTTTTTTTTTTTGCCACAACTTATGCTGATAAGCTGCACTCTGCACACTGAAGCTAACCCACTGAAATAATTACACTGAAAGATGATATATCTCCCTCTTCAGTTCTCTGACTCTTAGAGCAGCATGACAACGCCGGCGGCATCAGGACTGCCGGTCTGGTTTGGAAAACAAACACCTCAGAAAGCCAGTTCTATTCCCGGGCACAGACTGCGGAGCCTCTATGGTCAAATTTGAATAATGCTGAACCTCTAACAAGTCTAGCAGATGGTCTAAACAAGTGATGTTACATCTCTAAGGCCAGATTTAAAATTGAACAATATTTTCTTTCACTTCAATTGTATAAACAGTTAGAAAACATGAAGTGTTCTTCTTATTCAAGTCAAGGATGGAGACAGGTTTTCAAATGCTTTTTGTTTTCATGAACAAAGTCAGCTTAAGAGGGTTATATTTGACGGTAGCAGCTTTTCTCATTGAGCTGCAGTGTACTTTAACACATAATGATGTCAAACCCACTCCTCAGACGTATGGCAAAGATATTTTCAAGAGCTTTAATCAGTGGAAACAAGTAGGGTTCTTGGCAGAGCTTCTGCAAACACAATTGCCCTCTCTGCATCATACAGACGACAGAATGGATCATCAAGACCATTCATGAAAATCTATAGGAGATGAGGAATGCTTTTTCATTTTAGTTTACAAACAAAACTACACATCCTGCCCTTGCAGTCTCTAGTCTGCCAGAGACTCCATTCAAGGCAGACAAATGGCATATCTTGGGAACATAATTGCGCAAGTCATACTTTTATTGAACCTTTTGGCGAAAAAAGCGGGATGACAATAGTCTAATAATGTGCGAATCACATCTTGTCAAAAAAAAATCAGCAGGGACTCATTTAGATTTTTCTCAGAGGAAACGCTTCCGATGTTGACTTGTTTGTGTGTTTCGCCAGCTGAAAACGTCGGAGTCGAATCAAAAACTTTATCTGCACCAACGACTGTTGCAGACAAAATGACTGTGGATTGTTCATATCACGCCAGCGAAGAGGCCAAAAAAGTCTTCAAAAGATAGAATATCCAAACCACTTCATCTCAGCACTCGTCTGTACTCACTTGGCCACTCAGAGGACGTTTATTTCAGAACCTCGGTCCTTCAGTCATCATCCATGTAGCATGACTGGAGGTGATGGATCAAAGAGGTTTGCTTTTCAACTCAGATTTCTTTGCCTTGACAGATAGAATGAGGACGTTTCCCATTTATTTCGAAGTGGCCTCAATCTGTCTATCGCCCCATCCCTCATAAACCAGACACCGAGATATCTAAGCTCTGCTGCTTGAAACAAAGATCAACCCCCTGACATGGAGATAGCAATAAACCCTTTTCTGGTCCAAAACCTCTGGAGGGGGACTTTGCACTTGGCTGTGAACCTCTAAAATACAGGCTGAAGGACAGGGCTGGAAGATACCAACACAATCACATCTGATCTGCAAAACTCCAAGACCCTGAAGTTAACAAATCAGACACCTCGTCTCAATGACTGAGCCATCAACAGCAGTTGCTGCACGGCAGTTTTGAATCATTTTCCCTGGGAGTTCCTGACACACTATGCTGTTGAGTTTTTAGCTTAGATTCTAAAGTTTTTTTTTTCTCTACTTTCTGTGTCACATCACCTTCTCTCTCTTCTTACTGTTGAGTTTTATGGTGTTGAAGAACTTTGCTTTTCTGTACGTTTCGTGCACACACAGAGTGACAGTGAACTGTGCTAAAGTTAACTCACAAAGTTAGCATTGCACACTTTAGCCTAGCGAGCTATGTAGCTTAAAACTAGCAGGTTTAATACAAGAGTTCACTGTAGACTGCTGCAGAGGACGCACCTCTTTGATCAACGAAAGAGCATGTTATGGTGCTTATAATCAGCATATTCTTACACTGACAAAATGTGGAGTGTAATTTGTTTTGGCACAAACATGAATTGGATTCTGGTAACTTTAAGGAAAAATTGAAGTCGGTATTAGGACATACCTATTCCCAAACATTCCAATCAAAAATCCCAGTCAGGACATTCTTGTTTAAAATAACTAACGGTATAGTCTTTCGTCTCTGGTGTTTATGTGTGGATGTTTACGTGACATTTTCAGATTTTGCCAGCGGTGCCCATTTTAAAAACCGGATGTAAGCCAACTATATCTGTCAAATAGAATTTCTAAAAAGATGCAAACATCAAGTCATTTTGTTCCTTACATGAACAAAAACTAGATCTGAGACATCAACACTTCACTGAGACTTCTTGGAGGCACTGCATTATGTGAGCTAATGCCTAGCTAATGTCTGTCTCCCTTTTTTTTTTTTTTTTTACAAAGCAAATATGTCAATCTTGTGGACTTAGCCAGTAAACACACTGCAGGAAATTTGTACAACATTCAGGCGTCAATTAATGAAACCCACCATTTATGAGACATGAAACAATCAGAGAACACAACGGAGTAACCTTTTCCATCGATATCACATTGAAACAATTAATACTATATTACATTAGACCTTAAAGTCCTTTTTTAAGAGTTTGAGTAAGAACAGTGCAACAAAGCATAAACTCTAAACCCACCGGTCACATTACTATGTGTATATAAATGAATGTGCGGGGGGTGAGGGTGTGTGTGTGTGGGGGGGGGTGTGTGGGGGGGGGGGGTCTGGGGGTGTGTTAACGCTGTGGGTGTAACAGACTGTCCCGGTGGGGGTCTGCGGCTCCTCGCCTCACAGCCTCGCTTCTCTGGACAACAGCAGCCTGAGCTGCTGCAGTGATGCTGTCAGCCTCTCACAGACGTTATGCTAAGCAGCAAGGCACACGGCTGCATGATAAAGAGCTACACACTACGGACTCTTAACATTCCAGGCCAAAAGATTCTCAAAGACTTTCAGCCCTGATATTCCTTCCAGGGTGGCTCGATTACACTTTATAAACACGACTACGTGGCAGATGTCATCATCATCTACACCTCAAACACAGGATGTCAGAAGCAAGGAGACGTTGGCTCCAGACTCAGAGTGTGAGGTGTAAACGTAATCCTGCCAAAGGACACAAAGACACAGCAGCGACTCACTGTAAATCCTTCACAGTCTGTAAGATCGCTCTACTCTAATCCCGTAATTAAGTGTTCGATAACCACTGAGCAGGGTGCCAAGAACTCTGAACCGGTGAGTTACTCGCCTGGGCTCTATGCCTTGTTTAGATCTGTTGGATTCTGAGATATGGTTTTCTTTGATCTGCAGTTTGGATTCAGGTTAAATCCATCCTGCTGTTACTTTTCCAGCGTCAAAAAAAAAAATAAAAAAAAATTGTGTTTTCAGAAACGGTGCTGCTAGCTGTTGAAGTCAATGTTTTGACAGATGAAAGATGAGCCAGTCGCTGCTGGTGTTTTGCACTGATTGCCAGAACTTCTCAGAAAAGCCCATAGGGGATCTTTGGAGCGCTCTTTCGGGGAGATACACACACATCTTGCACGGTGGATTCCCAATCCGGTCCTGCTCAGGCTGATAAGAATTAGCATTCGGTTCAAGTGGCACACACACACACACACACACACACGCACACGCACACACACACACACACACACGATCAACAACCTCCAAAATTCTCTGCTAAAGTTCAGAATTGATACTTTGTTCCTCTCGGTGGAAACGTCGGAGCGCTCCTGTCGTCAGCCGCTTCTCTCAGCTAGACGTGTGAAGAATTTCTCGTCTTTCAGAGAAACCCCTCCGTTAAAGCCAGGCCCTGCCTGCATCACGCTGGTCTCACGCTGTACGGCGGCTCCGGTCCAAAATAGGCAGTGTGAAGTCACATGGCTTGTGTGATTGAGAAAGTGTGAGCCCCGCCCCCTCTTTTCTGCACCGAGAGGAAGCGGCGTTGACGATCAGAAGCTGCGAAGATGGGAGACGACAGCTTCAGCTTTGGCTTCTGCTTGGCCTTCAAGCTGGAATGTGCTTATCTTGATTTGCTGTCATTTGGCTCTGGGGTGCGATAAACATGAATCCTTCTGAATTAGTTTTTTTTCTTCAGTAGGGCTGTGGCTGATGGCAGTGCTCAGAGAATAAGGGCCCAGATCTGTAGGGGTGACGATCCTTTAAAACACACTCAGAAACTGACAGGCGCCAGCAGGTAAAGTCACACACTCTCGCAGTACTCCGCCCGAATCCCTCGAAGGACAAAAGCAACCATGTGAACAGTCAACTCACGCACTCTTGAAGACGGTCTGGTGAAAACCGGGACTATTCCTGCAGGTTGTTACTGGAGAAGAAACTGGACGTCTCAGATACGGTTTTGGAGACACTCCTTGACGACGAGCCGTTCGAAGTCAGCTCCAGGGAGGAACTGTGCGGCTGCACGCCAACGGCGGCCCCTCCCGGTCCGAGACCTCCTCTCACTTTGACCTTGGGATGCTCCGCGTCCTCCCCGACATGAAGGACGGTGGAGACGGTCGTCTCCATCCGGCTTCCCTTGTAAACGCTGGTCTGGGTCTGCAGGTATCGAGTAGACTTCAGTTCCAGGCCTTCATAAGAGCCTGGAGGGACACAGGGGCAGCAGCGGAAGGCTTGTTTGAAACCAGCACGGAACCTGATGCAGAAAAACAGAGAATACAGTGAGTTAATTACCGCATTCTTTGGACGATAAGCCGCTACATTTTTCCCACATTTTGAACCAGGCGGCTTGTAGCCCGGTGCGGCTTTAACGTGTATTTTTCTTCAACCACCAGCTTTAGCAGGGAGAGCCCCTCGGAGGACAAAATTGGAAATCATTTAGAACAAGCACATGTGAGCAGCCGGCATGACAGAGAAATATTTTCAAACTCATCATGCAAACCAGACGAAGAAGCTCACACGATGCCGCTTTTAAGTTGAAGGCTGTCGACAGCCGCTGCACATAAACTCGCCATGAACGAGTCCATGCTTCAGCTTTGGACATGCAGGGCTGCGGATATTTTAAGGACACCCTCTGCTGGGTCCTTGTGGAAAACCAAGAGCAGCAGAGATCCCAGCGGCTTATAACCTGCTGCCGCTTAAATATGTACGTTTCCAGTTTTTTAAGAAAACTTAGTGAGGCGCACTCTATAGTCCGGAAAATGTACGGTAAGCTGCCACTGCAGTCGTTTTGAAGTGCTGCTGTCAATTGATTAATTGTACTAAGCTGGAAATACAAATATGCATGCAAATGTGATTCTTGCAGAAATGGTGCCCTGGGCGAGTCCTGCCCTCATCCAGCTGAGCGGCTGGTGTAATTCATATGTGAAAATTTGAGCTCGCAAATGTGCAACACAAGAAAGTGGAAACATTTTCAACTTTTGTTGCCGTCTGCTGTCACAGAAAAGTTTCACTTTTGGCTGTTGAAAAGTGATTTGTGAAGTGACCATTCACCATTACCAACCCAGGAATTATGAGCAATAAAAGCTAGTAACCGTTTCTCTGTTTTGCTCTGTTAAACTGTAAAGGAGACGTTACTGAGTCGGTGAGGGAGTTTCAGAGAAACAATTTGTCAGAAAAACTGAAAATATCCAAGTCCAGATTTTGAGCTGTTGGAGCTTGGTAGGTTGGGTGTGACTGGCTGCAGCACCTCCTGAGGTAAACGCACTCTAAGTTGAACGATGCCATCAAATGTTGATCATACGCAACAACGTCACATGTGATCTGAAAGGGGTGCGGTTGACTTCTCAAAACAATGTAGCCTTTGTCCAAGTTCTTTGACATCTCATAGACAAATAACCAATTATAAGTGTGAATAGGAGGGAAACTCATTACCTAAAGTGGAAAAACACAAATGAGATTACCGCCTGATTCTGCTTCTTTCAACATGTACGGCCTAATTTAAATGCTTCTACTGCAGCAAGGGAGCATAATGGACCAATTAGCGGCTAAAGATCCAGATGTTTAATTTAATGGATGAAATGAAATGTCCTCGGTGGACAATGGCTCTAAATTGCTACCAGGCTGCGCTTTTCTGGCTGTGGGCAGGGACACTTGTTTGGTAAGATAATAATCACAATAACCCCATAAAATGGAAGCATGGGTGGCCTGATGTGGCCAATCAGTGAGTCATTACTCAAGGAGTTTGTGAGAAAGCTTTAAAACACCGACATTTTCACAACTGATATAGAGCAAGTAACACCCTCAGATTTGGTTTCACTTCGCTAATCCCAGATTAATAAATGAATATTAGACTTGCTCGTTACAAAGGCTGAGCTCTACATTATGGTTAGTGCTGCATTCAAGCAGATTAGTCCAGTCTCTGCACTAAAAGGAAATACGTCCATCAAACTTTTGCATTATGTCAAAACACATTTGCGTCCTTTCAGACCTCTTTGTTGTTGTTTTTGTCAAACTTAAGTGGCCAATTTGGTTCCCATAGTTTTATTTAAATGAATGAAACAGTAATTTGTTCATTCTGAATCCACTACCTCTGTGTGGTTTGTTGGGTTGGATCCAGTGGACGATCATTCAGAGAGCTTAGCTTAGAAAGGAAGCTTTAAAATGTCAACTTGCACAGGCAGACGACTTGGACACGGTGTTTACATTCGCTCCATCTTGATGAATCACTACTGTACAGAGTTCAGTAGAGGAGTAAAAAAAAAAAAAAGTAATAAATGGCAGTAGCAGTTCTTCAACTGTCTGACAGCACAAGCGGTCTGACCAAAGCCTCCCTGTGTCTGCTGATACTTGTAAAGCTGTTAGAAAAGAGACAAAAATAACTTTGACATTCCACTTAATCAGAGAATATTCAGAAATGATTTTCATTTCAAAGGTTTTCACAGTCAGAGAAGATGTGAAGGGAGGGTTTTGTTTTAAAAAAAGGATGACAAGATAAAAAAAACCCCACCTCTGACAGAGAGGGGGGGGGGGGGGGGATGCTGATGGATCATGGGTTTTATTTGAAATGAGCCAAAACCTGCTGATAACCTGGACGGAAACAGTGACTCAGCCTCGGCTGATCCAACCCACATGTCTGCCTTATTAGGACTGAATGAATTTCCTTGGAGAACACAACTAAGTGTGAAATGTCATTTCACCAGTTGCACAAAGACAAGTGGCTGGAGGAGAGAACAACGGGCGGCGATTACAGACAACAAACAGAGATGACCATCTGTCTGTTTTGCTAGAAAATCAAGACTTTGGACGGATATTTCAGAAGTTGGATGCCACGTGCGCCACATTCCCAACGCCCACGCCTCACGTTTAACCAGCTCCTGAGATCATTTAGACAGTTTGGTGTTTATCCTATCCCTTCTCTGTTTTTGGAAGCTTTCTGGGTGCTGACAGATTCCTGAACAAGTGATTCCAAAGTGAGCATGAACAGTCTCTCTCTCTCTCTCTCTCTCTCTCTCTCTCTCTCTCTCTCTCTCTGCTGTCGTGCTGAATTTACAGCAACTTGTCGCTGAAGCTGAAGTCTTTCATGTCTTAGAGTGTATGTTGGTGTATCAAAAAAAATGTGTGTGCTGTGGATGACATGGGTCTAAATGTGAACAATTGTCATCTGTAGAGCAAGTTCTGAGTTTTTGAAGCGAAGATAGACCCGACTGTGTACAGTGAGAGTACATCGGGATGAATTCATTGTTCTAATCTGGCTTAAATGAAGCCATTGTTCATCAGTACAGGGGCTCGGCATTTGATGATAATTAAAAACCTGGTGATCAAACTGTGTTTGCTACAGCACCAGTCATGTAGAAGCGTAATCCTAATTACCTGAGGTATCTCCTCATGACATTAAAATAAAAGACATAATCAATAGTTGCATATGTGTAATTTATCAACTGCAATCAAAGACAAATATAAATAGTGATTTCTGTTTACTTGCTCTGTTCACAGTACACTATAAACTGTGTTTCCATCAATGTTTTCAATTTTCCAAAAAAAGTTTTAACGCTCGCTTGATGTAGTTTTTGGCTTTTACCAAGGAGAGTTAATGGACTAAGAGGGAGATGGAGCCACATTTGCTGAATAAGCCTGGCCACTCGGGTCATTTAGCAACTCCCGCTTGTTTCTGATTTGTCGCTGAAACATCAAGAGTTCAACGTTTGGAAATCAGGATTTTGCTTCAACAGTTCAGATCAGCTGGTTGCTTTGAAAGAGCTGCTCTGATATTTTCCTGTCAAAAGAAATGAATGCAAACGCTGTCGTTTTTGCTTCCGCCCTGAGATGAGATTCCACTTTTCTGTATTGAAAAACTCATTTTTTGAGTAAGTTGAAGAGCATCCTTCAAAGAAGCGCACAGACCAAATCATAACCACCACAAACATACAAACCTATGTGAGGGAATCTGTTCACCTTCAAGCTGTTTTCAAATCAGTGTTCACTGAGACTGCATGGTAAACATATGAGGTTTATTGATAATGAGGCATGAATAACAGATTTACATGTGCGGAGGTGCTGACTAACCTGTCGTTGAGGCAGCAGTAAATGATGGGGTTGTACATGGTGGAGCTCATGGCCAGCCACATGATGGCCAGATAAAACTGCTGGATGTATGTTTCTTCAAACAGCTCAGGGAAGAACTGGTGCAGCAGGAAGTAGACATGGAAGGGCAGCCAGCAGATGGCAAATGTACACACCACCACAATCATCATCTTCACCACCTGTTGAACAAAAGACGGCGCCAGACAGCGATCAGAAAACTTTTTTTCTGCAGCAGGACACGACCTGGAAATGTTGGAACCCTTGATTTGAACAGTCTGGTTGCTTTTACTGATGACTTTCAGATGCCTTTTTAGGAGAGGTTTGCATGTACAGTTAAGCCTCAAATTATATGCACTCATTACATCCTGTGTTGACCAGGGTGTACAATTATTTTGTGCAACCAAATCATCACCCAAAACTTTCGATCCTGTTGGGCTGGAAGCAGGTCGATCTGCAAGACTAAGACTTAGACTAACACTAAGTCTGAGGATTCCACTGAGGTCCTTGACGTTGCAAAGGACTTTACGTCCAGAAGTGCTGGAAAGATTGAGAACATCCAGGGAACAAACAATGGAGAACCGTCCCAACGCCACTGTTTACCTTTCCTTCAGAGAGTTAGTCTAGGTTTACACGAGACCGCTGCCTGGAATCAGATGGTATTTTCGGACGCTGATTCGGAAAAGGCTCCATATTTAGATGGCAACCACTAAGACACCTGGGGTCAGCTGTAGTTGTCATGCCAGGCCATTAGATTGTTAGGTTGTGCATTTTAGCATGTCACGGAACGCTCTTGCACTTCTGACTCTTAGCTTCCACCTCATTTAAAACAGTAACCCGTCTCCCAGGAACAAAGTGTTCAACTAACATATATTATATAAAGAAGAGAGACATTACTGTCAGCAACGTTACTGCTGGTGTTGTTCGTTTTCTGTTAATGCTGTAATTGGCTCTGTGCAAGAAAAGCTGTGGTTCATTGATTTCTCTCCGCTGAGGACTCAGCTCTCACTCTGTTTCCAAAAACAAACCTCTGAGTTTGCCTAACAGGTTGCAGCAAAACTTGCCGTCAAGACAGAAAAAAAAAAAAAAAAAAAGAGAGAGAAAATCTCTGTTGGTTTGAACTCTCCACTGGCAAAACGAAAATGTTACATCCGTAGGGGCATCATTAGTGAGAACAGACAATAGCTGACTCTGTTGACTGTCAATGACCTGAAAATAATACTGAGAGGTGAAACAGATGTGAGAGGCTGGTTCATTGGAGCAGAGGGTGGATCAGTGTTTTACCGACTGGAAAAGTAAGTGCAGTCAAAGACGACTAAACTTTACTAAAAACAAGTAACCATTTGAAACGTATAACTTGGTAGCGCTTCAAGGTAAGAATCTAAAAGTCTACTAATTTCTCCATGTCTATGCAAGACCATCATCCATAATTTTAAAGACATTGGGAAAAGAAAGGGCTGTGAAAATGACTGCAAAGAAAGTTACCAGGCATGTTGGTGAAAATGGGCTGAAGCAAAGCAGCGGGCAAAGTGGCTGTGGTTAGTTGAAAGGAACGGACAACAGCTGGGCTGGAAAAGCACCAGCAGCACGACATGAAAGCATCGAGCGCTGGCTTCAGTTTTGTGCTACAAGCATCATTATTTCATCTCAAAACGAAACAAACACAGCAAGACTTTCAAGCCGCTGAAGGATGGAAAGTACAGACATGAATAAGACAAAAAAAAAAAAAAAACGTAGCTAGGAGTCAGAAATGCGGGGGGCTGACGGTACCTTGCGCTTGGCGGTGAGCTGCTCCTTGTAGCGGTCGGAGGAATCTCCTGGGATCTCACTGGCCCAGAGGTTCAGGCCCACCACAAGGTAAGCCCAGCCCATCACCAGCAGCGGCAGGAAGTAGATGAGGATGGTGACACAGACATGGTACCTGCAACACACACACGCACACCGTTATCAATCCGACATTGATACTGACTCGGTGTCAATATTTTGGATCGATCTGCTCGCCTCTACTTCTGTGTATGATGTGTGATGATTACCCAGCTTTCCCTGGTAATTCAGATGCTTGTTGTTCTTGTTTAAGTCAGCGTTTGATTCCTAATCTTTCTGTCTCTGTGTCTGAAAGTATCTCATCATCTGCTTCTCTCTGTATCCTCACACCGTAGAAGTACAGCAGCGGCGACAGCATGCAAATGCTTGACGAAACATCCATTCAAGACGAACAAGTTCAAGTTCAGGTGAACAATGGAAAATCTCAACAAGCAGAACAAAAATTCCTACTACAAGAAACAACAATGTAGACGTCAGACCTTGACATTCATGCACTGTTCTGAAAAGAGAACGACACCCTGGAGATGATCACAACATTCAGAAAATGTTTTGATAAAAGTTTTTAAATCAATTGTCCTCCTATTGCTCAGAAAATAGGAGGACAAAAGAAAAGCTGCTTTCTGTTTGTGTTTCTGAGAGCTGTGTGTAAATGATGAGTCCTTTACACATTTGTTGAAACTGTCGCCATGTCCTGACATTATGTCAGGAGACAGATAATCTGTGAAACGCTTGAGCTCCTCCAGCTCCTGAAATGCACCACTCCCGACCAAAAACAACCAATCAGAGCCAAGCGGAGGGACTTGGCGATGTCGATCAGTCCTCATGTAGACACTTCCCAATGCGCTAACAACGGAGAAACAAACCACCGTAATAGGAAAACAAATAATCCTCCGTCATCGGCGGCCATGCTGACTAACATGACAGGCTCTGCTGACGGGGAGAAGACAGGAGGGTGATTGACAGCACTAAGACCCGCCTCCTGGCTCTGATTGGTTATTTTCAGTTAGCATTGGGAGATTCACATATTGTTTCATACCATGATGTCACAACAGATTCAACAAATATGTAAAACGTCTGAAATAGTTTTTCTCGAGCCAAAACTCCAGAGACAAAGCTCTTCATTAGAATCAGTTCTTATTGACGTGTTGAAAAACACAGTTGGTCTTTTTTTATTCTATTTAGTAATTTAGTATGTGGCGTCAGGCACATACAGCTTCTCAACAAGGATTGTCCAGTGAATTAAAATCCTTTATGGGATAATTAAATATGACAGTTTAAGCATGGAGCGAATGACTTGCTTATCTGTCATGGACACACTGCTTGATCCTGCTCACTAAGTGGAAACTATTTGCTCTCTACTGAGCATGTGCCCGTCGAACTTTCCACTGAAATGTCTGTTGAAAAGCACGAAATTGTATCATATCTTTCTGGGCTTCAAACAAGTGAGTATGTTGGGATTAACTGTGTTCAGGAGACGAGTGGCGGATGCTGCGATCCACAGGGAATCAGTCCATTTCTCCCCGCTGTCCTCAAGGTAAAGATGAACCCATGAGCCCATTCTTGTGGTAATTAACCACAATTATGTTAATTCCCGCTAAATAAGCGGGAGCTCGAGAGAAATCAAAGCACAAATTACAACATGCTGAGGCGTGCACACATTGCAGACGACAAAAAAACGTGCTCTGCCCATCGGAAATACAACAAAAATTGTGTCCACTCTTCAGCCAGAGGTTTCTCAGTCTGTCTGTGAGCTCGTAAGGTGGAAACATCCGTGACGTTGCCTCACAGGTGCAACTGACCTGTCCGGTTTTCAACAACAGTTTCCTACAGCAAACTCAGACAACGACTAAAGGATAGTGACGGATATTTGCTACGAAGAAAACTTACCAAATTGTTCTTCACATGCACGTTTGTATAATTTTTTTTAACATTTTGAAACTTGTTTTTGTAAAAATAGAAAAAAGTTCTTCTGTCAGGTGATTAACCAATTTTTTCCAGACTCATATTTTATGTTGTTAAAGGGGCAGTATCATGCAAAATGTAAAAAATGTTTTGCCTTACATCATGTTATGTTGTTCCCTCATTAAACGGATACCTGGAGTGTTGTCTTGATTATTTCATGTATGTTTGAGAAATCCTTTAATCTCCATGGCAACCATTTGGCTGTGTACAACGCCTGGGTGGGCCCGGCTCCGCCTTTAAGTCAAAGTGAGTCAGATAAAAGTAATCAAGCTGAAGTCAAATAATTCACATTTTATAAGAAGTTGTCCGATCCCTCAGTATCGACCAGGAAGCTGGAGCAACTCCTAAAGTCACGGTCAGAGCACCGCCCAATCAAAAGTCATTTCAACGCCGCTTGCAGCTTTAATTAAAAATCTATTCAGATCTCCGTTCCTCCGACAAACTTACCTTTCACTAAATACAGTTGTGTTGTGTCCATTGTGATTTTTGGGGCTGGTCACTGACGCTGGCGCTCAAAATGGTTCAGGAACAGAGCAGCACAATCTAATCTTTCTGTAATTGTGAAGCAAACAGCCAATCATCCTGCCAGGCCACTGTGATTAAAGGTTCTACAAGCGTTCTCCGCAAGGCTGACAAAAATCAATTTCAGAGAAAGCAGAAGCTGCTGAAAACCCACTTAGCTGCCCCAGTGTGATTTGTATGCATGCAAGAGACAAATGAGCGAAGCGGAGAAGACTTCAATACATTTGTCTTCATGAGTTGATTTTTTTATTTTTTGTGAAATACGCACATCATTCAGTCTGAGTCTGATATGTATTTACTCACTTGAAAGCAACACAAAGTTGTCTAAATTCTGCAGAAATTGTTCAAATCTGCCTTCTAAGAAGGCGCGAAGTTTCTACGTGGCTTGAACACATAAAGTCAGTCCTTTTGTCACATTTGCATCAGGCGGATAGGAGCCATACAGACACAACCGATGGAGGCTGATTACAGGAAATGAGAAAAGAAGATGAAGAGCAAAACAATCTCAGCCTTCTGACTTCTTCAGTGAAACTCATCCATGTCAGAGTCATGGATGAGTCATCAAGAATCATGGCAATGACAGATGTAAACGCTAAATGAGACATATTCATAATTCAGCGCTCATCATCTATCAGCCAAGGAGATGTCGGCGTCTTATTCAGGCGTTGGGGCAACTAGCCCCTTATACATGGGAACGTTTTGGAGAAATTGTAGTCTGTGGTTTTACAGAAGAGTTATGGATTCATCGCATTTGAATGGCAACGTTTTTTATGACCCGTATGTTGACAAGTTTTCATGAAGCAAACTTATTCTTGTACTTCCAAAATGGACAATTCCGGTCAATGGAAATGCAGAAAGACACTTACACTCACCAACCACTTTGTTAAATGCACCTGTTTGATTGCTTGTTAGCATAGCTCGGACTCTAAGTAGTCAGGGCACTCAAAGGAGTTGTGAGAATGAAATATCTTGTCGCTTTCAGAGAACTCTATCCAGATTGCTTTGAGGCAGCAGAAAGGCAACAGTGCCTTAAATAACCAGTGGTTGAAAAAAGAAAGTGCAGAATGAATCTCATGACGCGCAAAGTGTTGATCCCTGAAGTAGTTGAGCTACAGCAGCAGAACGCCACAAAAACATGTCAGACATTTAAAGTGAATCTTTCCTAATTAGACTTGAGAGCATCTGACAGCATTGGGATAGGAGCTCAGAATATCAATGCTGAAACTCTTATGTCTCACTGACAGACAACACCTGCTCTGCATTAATTCATTGAGATGCCCAATCAGAAGTGACAGCTTCATTCATAATTTATTAATGTCGCTGATGAGCTTTTTTTCATCTGCTGCCTCAGATCAGGCTGCATCTCTTGTCCACCGAATGCAATGAAAAACTAGTTTCCATTAGCGGATACATGCAGACTGAGAAGCCTGAGCTGACTTTTAGTAAGTGATCATCTTTGTGGACGCTTAACTACCTCAAAGTAAAAGCTGGTTAAAATAGGGAACACTCTACACTCCTTTCACTCCATTGTGGAGTATTTTTGAATGACGGTTGTGTATATTTTTCAGTACAGGCAGAAATGAGGGAAATCGACACATAAATATGGCTACAAAGCAGACAGGTTAGTAGTCTTGCCAGTTTAGATGCTAGACCTTCCTAATTTGAAATATGCTTTCTTGGTATCAAAGGTGTGTTGCCAAGGACATGCAGATCACCCCCGATGAAGCTGCACGCCCTGTCGTCCAGGAGAGCTTATGCTGCAGCTACTAACTCCTTCACAAAGTGAATCAAGAGCAGAGGCGTAGATCAAGCAGATAGTTGGTGCATTCATTTTCAGATAACACCGATTTGCATGATTGAAGTGACTTTGGGGACGGTTTGAGGGCTGGTATCACATCCGCCATCTAACACACACATACACACAGTCACTGAAGTGCACAAGATACTTTAAACTCCAGCTTGCAAATGCGCAGATAAAAAGACGCCAGAATGGAATTGGTGAAAAGAAGAAAAGAAGATTTAGTAGAAATTTTAGTTCGTTTTTCTGAATGACTTCTTTGTCATTCAGAAAATGACAAAGAAGTCATTCTTCGTCAAATTAATATAATTTGATACTTTGATAATAATCAATAAGTTGATTAATTGGTCAAACATGTACAAATTAACATTATTTCACAGCAAAAAAGAGTCGGGGAATTTTAAATAATACGTAAAATACATAATAAAGTCACTCAGAGCACAAAGCATAGAATTAAACCGTACAGATCTGCCTCTGTCATGACACCTAATCTAGAGCGTGTTTCAAAATCAGAACCAATACAGTCATTAAAACCCGACTGGTGACTCATCAGAACACAGAAGAAAAAGAGAAACAGAAGAACTGATATAGGAGTACTTTCTATGTTAAGGAAAAAAAATCTTTTGATTTTAATGTTGACTTTGTTGGCTGAGTTGCAGAGAGAAATGTGTATGAAGGAGTTTTCTGTCTTGTGGAAATGTAAAAGTGTGAAAGATATTGTGTGTTACAATCCATGAAGCAGATGGTTGAGGAATGTTTGAAAGTTGTTTCCATGCAGGAGGCATCTGCGTGGAGCCACTGGTCCTCGCACATAAAGCTCCAACAATGCACCAGCGTTTAAGATTCCTAAGTGAGATTTAAAAATGTAAGACTTTATCAAAGCTTTGCAGATCCATTTAACGCTTTGAATAAACAAGAGGTCCACTTTCCAAATGTGTTCCGACAAAAGTGGCTAAAACACGCAGATTCTCTTCTCCTACATTTAGTGTACAGCTTAATAGCATGTTTTTTTCCCTTCAATCTTTTATTTCCTTTATGTAAAAATTATTGCAGTAGAATAAATAATAATAAAAAAAGACAACTATGGCTTGAAACGCAGTATGGTTTCAATAATTAGTACGAAAGAATATATCTAAAAAAGTTGCTGAAAAGAGCAATGAAAAAATCCTAAATGTTATGCATAAGGATGATCTGGGACATTGATGAAAGAATAGCTGTAAAATGATATGACTCATCCAAAGTGTTGAATTTCAGGGATTTGTTTTGGCTTCTTAAATAATTAGTTTGGATAAGTGAGTTAACAGATTCTGACATGGGTTTGGATTTTCTTTGAAAAAATGAAAAACAGGACTAGTAACATATACTGCTAGTTAACTGGACTTATTTCAAAGGTTGTGTTCACAAGTCAGATAAATATATGGAGCTGTCAACAAATATTCATCACTTATATATTTGTGGACATCAGTAATTCAATTTTACTATTCAAATTTACAATTTTATTTTTGAATTTGAAAAAAAATTGCGTACTGGAAACAGCATAAATAATTTCTCATGCTCATTTTAGAAATAAAAAAAACAGTAATATCTACAGCAAAAACAATAAATTGTTGTTTTTAATCACATTATTTTGAATCTTAAATCTCGGTGTTAAAACCTGTGTGCAGGTTTTGTTTATATGCCAGTGTGTTGCTGGCTACCTGTGTGTTGTTCTTCTGCCTCTGAGGCATCTTGGTGAATGTATTTCCCTATGAAAAGTGTCCCCCGACACTTAAAGACATACTTTTTCAAACGTTCAACTGCCTTCAAATCAAATCGAATCGCAGGATGCATTTAAATGGAATGGCTCATCATTCACAATGAGCCATCTGGAGGTGAAGCATGACTCTGTGAAAGCAGAGAGACCTGCAGGCAGAACCAGGTTCCCCAGAGGGCCCAAGCAGACACTCGGCAGCCAATGACAAACGACGCTTTGGGGAGAAGGTGCTGTACTTCTTCACTTTGCTGAGTAAAATGATATTGATTCTGCTCGTGTGACAACAGAGGTCGCAGACACGTTGACGCATTTTGCACCGTAACTTTGATTTATCAGGTTCTTTAATTTTGGACGCCGCAAACGTTTTCCTTCCTCAGTCATACTTTAAAAAGCAGCAGCTGGGAAATGTGAATTTAAATGTGCAATCAAAGTCGGTACAAAGTCGGCATCCCTTGTCGCCACATGGCGACGGACAGACATGCATAGTGTTGGCTAAATGTCATGCGAAAGTGAGAAAAAAAAAATCAGCTGTATTTTGACATTTCATAACATCTTTCTTTAAGCGTGAATAAGCATTATATACTGTACATTTTTGCCCAAAACAATATTACATTTAAAGTAATCTCACAAATGGTAATTATTATTATTATTTATTTATTTTTTTATATATATATATGTTTATATATAATTTGTCTGGTAGAGTATAGAGCTGTACCAAAACTCAATAATAAAGAATTTTTAAAACTGACTTCCATCTCATGAAAAATTGTGTCTTGGGTTCATATCTTCACCCAGTTCCTAAACTGGGAACTTCATCCAGAACAGGGCGGCTCACAGCGTTATTTACACTGAGTTAGTGTTTCATAGGTGTTTTTGGTCAGAACAACTTTTGGGTCCATTTCCTCCCATGTATATCTTCATTATCTTTTTCTCATGACGCACATTTTTGAACGTGATCTGATTGAGTCATTCCCACTGCTGTAACGTTTAGGGGGTTACGGGGTCACTGGGTTACCAGGTGGCGGAAGTAGGCTCCACTACTTCTAGGGTTCTGTCATCAGACGCTCTCACAGGAGATCAGCAGTGAAGTGAGTCATTGTGTTTAGCCCTTGCTTGTGTAAACCGGACATCAGCTCCTCCATCATCGGCGCTCCGTGTGCGCGGCGCGTGTCCCGATGCCTGGACACACAGCGGCTGACGAAGACAAACAGGCTTGTTACAGCAAAGTCACAGCTGTGCCGTAAAGTCTCACCTGACACCGTTTCCTGAACACTTGACCCACATCTCCCTCTACAGATAACCAGGGATCACAACCCTGCAGCAGAAACATGGCAGCGTCTGCTGTAAGTATACAGAACTGACTGTGGCACGAAACGAGTCTATAAGCCTCCTGGTGTTTGTCGCTCTTCTGGCTTTGAGGGTGACAGCTAATTTGTTCCTATATGACCCTTTACAGACCTTCTTTTTTTTATTACTGAAAGGAAAGATTAAAAGGTATTCCACCCTTTTTCAAACCCGTGAGGCGCAGCGGTGGGGAGGACTCATCCGGGCCGTTAAGGTGTTTCACAGTCGCACGGTCTTGGGTTGAGGAGGACGCGACAAAATTGTAGGAAAACTAAGAATGTCCACTTTTTCCTCCCACAAATAAAGGGTTTGCATATTTACCAAAATGCATGTTAGAGAGGTTAAGAATTTTCCGTGCTACCTCTGACACGTTGTGATGACTTCCTGAAGGCGGAATGTCACAAAGAGCAGGACTTTTTAAAGAGAGAGAGGTCTAATTTCAAGGGATTACATTACAAAGTAAAAATTTCTTCTAAGTTATATTTGATGTATAGAGCATTTTTGTAACAATTAACGGTAAGATAAGTAACATATTGTGCCATGAAATGACTCTCTGTGGCTGGAAAATATAACACCGCCCCTTTAAGTTATTTTGGGATCAAAGCACTGGAAACGGTTAAAATTTAGCAATTTATAAACCTGCTTTAGTTTTTCTAAATAATAAAATAACACGTGTAAAAAAATATATATATATATTGTCACGTTGTCTTTGCCTAAAAGGGAAACAGGCACACATGTAAAAACAATACAGAGAGTCGCTTTCAGCTTCATGTGTCTTTATGTGAAAACATTTCGGAGGTGGTTCAGGGTTGAGCAGTTGTCCGCGCCAGCATGCATTCACAAACACCGACTTCTATTAATACCTCTCCTCTGAGACCCTGCCGGCTTCCCAGCTCTCACCGCCTGCACTCAGAGCCCCAGGACGGCTGGAGACGTCGGCGGCGGTGGCAGCAGCAAAACAACTCCTGCGATGGGGCAACAGGTGGGACCTGACCCCGGGGTCAGCTCATATCAGACGTGCCATTCACAGCTCCGGCAGCTGACTTTGAACGTCCGCGCTGCGTTTTCACTCACCTCTGAAGTGGCTGTAATTACTCTTTCATTAAAATGAGAAATGAGAGCAGCTGCTTTTATAGCAAGTTCGTGTAATCCACGGAGGAACGCGACAGACGCGGACTATGATGACGTCAGAGGTTGGCGGGGGAGCGCGCCGTCACTGTGTCTGTGGGCCTGCACGTGCGTCAGCCTGGCGGCGTTTTTCTAATGCTACTCTTCCTGCTTTTGGTGGAGGCGCACCTGTGCGTCTGCTGGGATTTCAAAAAAGACAAACAGAAGACACTGGTGTTTACCGAGCCAGAGTAAAGAGCCAGCTCAATATTTCAACTGAGACAAACTGTTTTTTTTGTTTTTTGTTTCCTATGGAAGCTAGAGTCTGTCTGCCACGGCGCGGCGTCTGTGAAATTTTTTTATCATCCACTCTGAAGAGACAAAATCGTCCTGCACTTTATCCTATTGAAGAATTGCATGAACAAGCTGTCCGGATGATCTCTGTTATTGTTAAACGGCTGCTATCATTCTTCAGGTTTATTTTAGCATCCAAGAGAAACGTTACACCTGGAGGAGAGACGACTCGTCGCCTCTAACTCTGCAGTGTGACCAAGGTCACAGAGAGCTTGGTCAGGCTTATTACAGCGAAGTCACGGCTCTGCCGTAAAGTCTCACCTGACACCGTTTCCTTAACACTTGACCCACATCTCCCTCTACAGAGAGAGTTGCGCCGAATATTTCAAATTAAATCTAAAAACTAAAATTGAAACCCGAGAGAGAAACTGTTTCCTTTAAGTGTCGTGGAAAAGAACTGGCACAGATTCCTCTGAATATCCCTTCTTCTTTTTTTTTCTTTTTTTTTTTCTCAGTCCAAAATATTTCAGTTATTTTCAAAGAAATATTTCATTATAGTTGTTCAGGGACAATAAATATCAAAACCACAGCCCGGCCCTACGTGGAAAAAGTAATTGCTTCTGTGGTAAATTATGAATTACTGTGACTCCCCTTTTTTAATTTATTTTATTTTTCTTTTGAAAGCTGGGTTTAATTATAGAACGAACTTCCAGACCATATTATTGCTGGACATGTGGAATAAATAAATAAATCAATGAAATATAACATGTTTGATGATATAAAGTCGGCTAAAACATCTCACAAATCAACCCTGAAGCCCCAACAACAGCTGACAAACATCAATAAATTATGTTCAAAATGCATTTTTTTTAGAAACTATATCTGTTAGACTCTCTAAATGTGTTTTGACACATCTTATGTATTATTTTGTTATGAATATCACCTCTTGTTTTCAGATGTACATTATTGAAATGGCACTAAGAAAACCTCCATGGTCTTGTTGCTTATGTTTAATAAGATCTCCACACCAGGATTTATCCAATGAAAGGCTGCACAGAGTAAGAAAAATAAACATTTCCAACTGAATCAACAAGCATTTTGCTACGAACCAACAGAGGAAATGAGCTGGAGTGCAGGAGAGTCGGCACGATGAAACTCATGACCCTGCATGGCTTTCATCAGAAAAACACAAAGCATGCCTGAGGAGCACGCTGACCTCTGGTTGGAGTTTACGCGTTGCCATCCTGAGCAGCTTGCCCCTCGGCAGCTCCGTCGAAATCCCCCGTAATTTAGAGCGGCGAATATAAAAATCAGGCCTGCTTGTGGCTCCTTAAAGGGATGATTGAAAGGGCTCTTTCTCATTCATACAATTAAAGCAGAATTGCAAAGGCGGACAGCTGGCTTTTTGAGAGCTTGGAATCCAAAGCACCGATAAAAAACACGTCGCTGTTCCTTCAAAAACAAACTGCGTCAATCTGCCGCGCTGTGATAAACAGCTGAAGGGAGCCGCACAAATTTCTGTTTACGCTAAGCTCCTCAGACAGTCATGTTTAAATGGGAAGCTGTCGGAATTATTAATATGTCAGATTGCTAACTTAGAAAGGGGTTACTAGAATGCATATTATTGAGCTGAAATAAGAATCAAAAGCAGAGCAAGGTGGGATTCATCGTTTTAAGTCCTGACATGAAAAGCTCTTATTTTTACCCCACTGGCGACCCAAGGATCAAAAAATAAAAGCTTAAATGAGTCTTAGATTTTTCCCTCATTCAAAGGATGTGCTTCATTTTTCCTCTTACTGGTCAGTTAACCTGTAAATTTCTTTGTTTCTGTCTTCTGAGTTCATGAGTTTCTGCTCCTGTAAAATAACTTCTTTTAGGAAACATTCAGCACCTCAAGAGCTGCAGAAGGAGAATTGCTATTAAAATAAATGCTGTAGCCTCAGTCAGCTTCTACCTCTTTGCCGGGTGCAAACTGATTGCTTTTTCCTTTTTCCCTGTGGGGAAAAACGTAAAACAGCTGCGAGACGCCTCCGTTTATCAAGCGCAAAGCGCAACACACTTCCATCCCCTCACGCTCTCCGTCGGTTCCCCCTGAACACAAACAAGCCGCTCCGGCGCTGGCTGTCGGCTGAAAAGTTGTCAATGCTTTCTTGAGTATCAGGAAAACTCCCACGCGGAGGAACTTACATCTTTTTGAAGTCGAACGTGGTGTAATCAGGCCACTCGATGTAGCACACCACGCGCCCGGGCAGCTGGTCCGTGGTGGAGTAGTAGTACTGGGGAAAGGCCAGGAGCAGAGCCAGAACCCAGATCACGCCAACCACCACCTTGGTCTCCGTGGACGACATGCGCTGCTGCAGAGGGTGAATGATGGCCATGTACCTGCGGAAGCAAAGACAAATTACAATGGCTGTTGGCATTGTAACATTTGCCCCAGGTGTGAGTGTTTGGCAATCTGTTGCTTAGAGCAGCGGGTTCATTTCATGTTGGAGTCACACCAACATAATGTGAGTTCCAGTCGCCACCACCATGGCTGCAGCTGAATAAAATTAATCCCCTAGAGCCATGCTGGCCATTTCTGCAAACATCTGTGAAACAATGGATCATTCTTAGGAATTCGGTGGGTTTACTTCTGCTCCTGTGACGGAGAGAGACCTGTGCAATAAGTCTTGTTGAGAAATGTCCTTGCTGCTTAGAGAAACTAACAAATCTCAACTTTCGTGGGAACAGTTGAGGGGGAGCCCAGTCCTGTACGTCACAAAGCCAGATCCGTAAAAACACGCAAAGTGTGTTTGATGGGGAAGTCCTTGACTAGTCAACACAAAGTTTTCACCTAAGTCCTACTAGTCCATCTTATCCAATACCAGTGTCTGACCTCACAAATGCTCTTCTGGATGAATAACCAAATATCCCCATAAACATGTGGGAAGCCATCAGCAGGACAGCTGAAGCTACTACAACTGAGAGTGGATCCTCAAATCAAACTCCACTGATTAAGAATGGGATGCCATTCAGTTCCTTTGTGTGTGTGAAGGCAGCAAATACTTTCAGCAATGTAATGTAATAAATGTGCAAGTTGCCTTCTGGCTAAGCAACATAAAACTGTTTTCAGAGCAATCTGAAAAGACAACATCATAAAGAAATCCACTGATGTCCAAATGTGGTTAAAATGTGTTTATTCCCCCTACAATATTCTCTAAGAACCTCTGTGACATCAACAGAACATGTATTTTGTACACCGATTAAAAAGTACAAGTCGTATATGTTGCGGCATGCAACAGAAATACACACCACATTTGTCAGATTGTGTTTTAAAAGTCTTTCTTTCTGCTTCAGAATTATGCCCTAGTTTGTGTTGCTCCACATTCAGTTCTAATAAAAAACGTCAGTCTGTTGTTACGCTGTATTAAAATATGAGGAATTTCAGGTGGACACAGAATGACCCGATTTTCATTTGTGCAACCCAAGCAACCACCTCCCACCCACTGCGGACTCAACACGCTCTCTTAAGCTGTCGTGAGAAATGTTCAAAGGCCTGAACGTCAACCGCCTGCTTGAAAGCCAAACAATGTCTTCCCAGAGGCACGGAGCATCCGTCAGGCTCGCTCACCTGGGACGCAACCTTTACTCAACGTGAGACAATGTTATCTGCACAAACACATGGCTTATAGAAGACCGACTCAAAAACCGACTTATTACAGACTGCACTCTAATCCCCCAGCTTTGGAATTAGAGTGCAGTCTGTACTAATGTAAAAAAAAAAAAAA
>VMRN01000084.1:1713910-1761348 GCA_010277015.1 Poeciliopsis turrubarensis | reverse complement strand
TCTTCGGCTAGAAATGAATCAATTGTGTCGGGAGCTGAAGGAGCAAAAGAGAGAAGTGAGTGAAAACCATGAATGAATGCGTCAACGAGAAAGTAAACTCTCCATCAGGATGAGGTTTAAGGGCAGGAATGAGAGCATTCACCTTGACTTAGAGTAAAGATATTGTTTTAGTACATTTACAGTGGAAGTAGGGTTGAGGGGTCAGAATGTCTTTGCATAGACACCGTCACAAACTAGCAGGCATGCAGCAGTTTGCGGCTGGAGACTGAACTGCCAAGATCGTTGAAATGATCGCAGATCATCCTGTCCTCCTGGTACAGGAGAGCACAGCTTCATTTGTTGGCACCCTCAGGAAGTTGGTGAGTTTCCAAGAGGGTTGATGTCTGATAGGAGGTGGGGTGGCAGTGGGAGCCTGCCAATCAGAGGCTGAAGAAGTGCAAGATGAGGAACGAGGATGAAGAGGGAGAGTAATTGAACATGTAGAGTAATTGAACAATTGATGATTTGCACCGCAGAAACTGCGAGAAAGATGTGCGGGCAGCAAAATGAAGCAGTTTAGGGAAACCCAGAATGTCCGCTGATTAAATAGTTGAAAATCTTTGATCTACCTGCTACCTGGGCTGCGAACAGAATGTGATTCGATGGAAGCCTGAGCCTCCACATCGGAGAGTCATAACAAGATTAAGAATTCAGACCTGGAAACTAAATACCAGAATGCAGACTGAGGAAGACAATAGCCTTCGAGGTTTGCAGCAAGATGTTCTGCTTTTCCTATAATTGTCTTGCTGAGAGCGTTGTTTCTGCTGGGGCAGCAGCATCAGAGCCAGGGATGTAAAAGGTTCGACCGCCTGATGAAGAAGATTGGTAGATGACAATTTAAAAATAGGCTTATTTTTCTAAAGTCTGAACCAGTTAGATTAATTCATTGTCAAGCGGAGCCTGAATCCAAAAAGGAATAATTTGCCTCAATCAATAAACATTCAAAGCTCTCATCTGTTCTGTAGACGACTCATTCAGACAGCTGTGAAAAGCATCCACACCCACTGAACTTTTCACGTTTTACAACATAATTTATCGGATTTTTCATGGGAGTGTGAGAATCTTTGGGTTACTAAAAATCATAAATCTGTGACGCAGACTTAACACGGTGGACAAAGACTTTCGGTGATAGCTTTTTCAATGTCTGGCTCTTTGACAGACTGCTGCTTCAAATATGAAATTTCAGTTTCACGCTGAAGAAAGTAACTTTTTTTTTTTTTTTCCCCCTCTCTGTAAAGGATCAAACGCCGTCGTCCCTGGAGAGAAACCAACACCACAGATTTACAAAAAAAAAGAAGAAGAAAAATGTATCTGGTAAATAACAGACTGTAAGAATTCAAATCAGTCCCAGATGGGTGAGAGCAATCGTTTCACATTTTCATAACTATGCTTCTAATCAGACAGACAATGGGGAGCATGAATAACTTATGACTGACCTGCTACATCATTATCAGAGAACCTCACTGAAAAATGCGAATAGAAACTTGTTACTTTCAGGAAGCTGATTGCTTCTGCACTTTCTTCAGGAGAACAGAAGGAAATTATGAATGCATCGTTTATTAAATGGAGATAAATTTGTTCATCAAAACAGTTCAAAAACGCTGCTTGATGTTTTTTAAATTCCTTTTTTTTTTTTTTTTTTTTTTAACCACTAACGCATTTTGATTAACAAGCATTAAAAGTAGGCACCATAATTGCACAAATCAAAAGGCTAAGTGCAGCATATTATCTTCTTGGAACGGAGCGTCATTTATCAGAGATATAATATTTTTGGGTGCATTTTAACCCAAGTTTGTCAGTCAAACACCGCTGTGAGCCAAACAGGCCTAATTAAAGTCCAGAGCCCACCATAAGAACGAATGAATCAGCTATGCGGACTTTCTAATTACACCCGTCACACGTGGAGCTGCTCGGAATCAAAAGCTCCCCGCAGTCGCCTGAACTTTGGCGAGCGCATCGCTGGCTTTACTCTGCTTTGACTTCAAACAGAGCGGGCAGCCATGTTGCTTTGCCGTTGCACAGGTGAGTCATGTAAGCAAGCTGGTGTTGTTTGAATCAAACGCACGCCTGCAGTGGACAGCTCAGATCATTGACACTCCTGCTGCTACGCAATCACTTTGTTTTTGGATTTTACCAAATCAAAGGTGCTGCAGCAACAGAAGTAAACATTCAGTTTCACTGCGTTTTACTGGTTGTGTGTTTTCTAGGAACGTATCTATGTTATATCTATGTTACCTTCAGTTATTAAAAAAAAATGCTCTATACACATAAAAGATGAATTACAGTAAATTGTAATATTTAACAATTTAAAAATAGGCTTATTCCTCTAAAGTCTGAACAAGTTTGTTTAATTCATTGTCAAGCAGAGCTTGAATCCAAAAAGGAATAATTTTCCTCAATCAATAAACATTCAAAGCTGTTCGCCGACAACGACTAGCATTGGTTTCAGCTGTCAAGATGTCAACATAACTCGCTAAATCTTAAATGTACTCCTGCTATGTAAGACACAAAGGGTCGCAGTGCTTTTCAACTGCATAACAAGGTCAGGAAAAAGTTTGAATCATAGAAAAAAGTCATGGAATGTAGGTCAGTTATGCTAGCTTGACTTTGGAAAATGTAACGTGAATGTGCCGCAGAATTTGGTGTCTCTCGGTTGAGATAGAAAATTCTGCGTTATTTTCTCTTTGCTGTGGCGCACTGCTCTAAATGAATAATACCTCCATCTCCAGGTTACACTTAGTTAATGGAATTGTTCTTCTGCGGTTCTGAATGGCCTGTGAAGAAATAGTGTCATTTTGTCCCCCAGTATTGTACGCAAAATATGCAGATGTAAACAATGTGTGCAAGGTGGTGCTTGTGAAAAATTTATTCTCACTGTAGGAACTGCAGTTCTTTAAAAAGTAGAATTTATTATTTTCTTTTTGGTTCTTGTTCCCTTTTTATAGTTTCCCAAAGCTCAAATCCAAGCTCCTGAGTTGACACTTTGTTTGGCACCGCCTATACAAAGTTTTGTTTGCCAGTTGGCACACGTCTTTGCTACATTAGTCATCGCATCTCTTGGTATTTGTGCTTGCCAAATCAAGGATTTTTTTTGTTTGTTTTGTTTTTGTTTTTTTTTTTTGCTTTAATCTTCTCTCCAGCTCTGTTTCCACCCCGAGTAATAAAGTTTGTAATTTCCTCATCCATCTGCTTCCTGCCCAGGAGTCTACATTTGGCTCCTCTCCACTCCTTCCTCACAGAGACTGAAGTTTGGAATCAAGCAAACAGGTAGTTGCAGACTTAAAACTGCTGCGTTCACACGATACACTGGACAAATTTGATCTTGTGAAAGGCAAGAACAAAAACGCACGGTAAATGGACTGAACTTATATAGCTTGATCACTCCAAGCTCTTTGCGCTAGAGTCACATTCACCCGTTCACACTCACAAACACTCACGCATTCACACCCCGATACACAAATCACACAGCTGTATCATGCAAGTCAGACTGTGCTGCATTCATATATATACAAATATAAAATACTGATATTTTTTGGAACTCACCTTCACTAATAAAACTGATGTTCTGCTCGTTCATTCAGCCAAATTCTTCTCAAATTAGTTTGAATTTTGTCATTGACATCAATTAATTAATTCCTTGAAATGGGCTTCTGTCTCTTTAAGAAGCTCCTGCTCCTTTTTCAACACTTTGCCTTCAGCACATCATTACAACAACATTTCTCCATTCTGCTTTCAACGTTTTTGCCAGCGTTTCACTGAGAAGTGGCTGGTATGATGAAAAGACGGCGCTCTGTGAGACCAACCGCCTCCGACTGGTTGCCACGGGAGATTAAAGGATTTCACAAACATGCATGAAAGAATCAAAGCAGCACTCCAGGTATGGTTATGATGAGGGAATGACATTATAACATGATGAAGAGCTCAAAAAAAAAAAAGAGTGGATCTTACGTAGCTCTGTCACTTTAAAAGTATAATTGTCAAAATCCCTTGTGATGACAACTCAAAGTTTTAGTTCTAAAATGCTAGCATATGAATTTCAGGGCAGCTGCGTCTGATGTCTAAATCTGATGTTGATGTTGGATTTTCTCATCGCCTCCAACCAAAGGCTGATCTATGCTCCCGCAGCGTAATTCGACATGAACAGGTCATCTAATAAAGTGAAGTAAGTCTGCTGCAGCAAAGAGACACTTCATTTTTTATAGATCTGCTGTTCGCAGCCTATTGTTTTGATCTTTTGATTCCTTGTGTTAGAAAGGTCTCCAATGAACCTCCTGCTTCAGATGTTCAATAACTGATTCCCCCCAGGGGGGATTGCTCCTTACCAGATGTAAGCAGCATTGGGGAGGGGGGGGGGATTTGAGGGGGCTGCCAGGGTTTGTGGGTGACATGCACCTCCAATTACCCACAAATCGCATCCAAACTGCCGCGGCAACGCAGAGGTTCGATATATAAACACCGTGAGGCTGCTTCACTGCTTTTCCCGATTAAGAATGAAGAAGCAGAAGTGACAGCGAGGACTGCTTGCCTTCGAGGTAGCCGGCTATTTTTTTCTTTCTTCTTTCGAATTGCATTTGATGCTAAGCTGAGGTAATTTAATCAGGAATTTGTTTCCTCTGGTTTATTGTTCTCACAAGGGTTAGCTGTTGTTGTTTTGAAGAAGGTTAGTTGAAATTATCATCAACATTTGGAAGGAGGTAGGCCATGTGAAAGTGCACATGAGCTGTGTGTTTGTGTGTGTGAGGTGTTTTGAGTTGGGCGAAACATTGTAGGAGGGGTTCGGCTCTTAAGTCGCCTTAATAACCCGCAAAGCCTCCAGTGCAAAACGTTTTGTTTTCAAATTGTGAGTGAAAAGAAAGTGGAAGTGGATCCAAAGTCCCTGTGCAGATAGAAACACATTCTATATGTGTGTTTGTGTGACCAGCACGCCCACCTCACACACGCATCTCAGCTCAGATCAATCCAGAGGTACAACTATGCTCATGGCAAGAAAAATTAAAATAATTGTGATATTATCAAAAATTCCACACTATATGCAAAGTGACTCACACCATCTGTGTTTCTGTTGACGCCATAATTGCGCAGTTTGATATTTCGGAGATAAATTAACTTCATGGAAACACAAGAGATTTTGAAAAAACGAATTTTTTGGTGAAAAGTCGAGTTGAGTTTTTTTATGGGAAGGGGAGCGTCAAGAAATTGCTTTATTTTGCAAAACGGCGATGGAAACACTCGTTAAGTCACACAATCAGCAACCAAATGTAGCTACTGACACAAACCACGAAGAAGAAAACGGAAGTAGTTGGAGGTCGATATTTTTCAATGACTTACCACGTGAACAAACTCATTCGCGTGTGACCAACATGGACTTTAACATTCGCCTCACTGAGAAAAAAGTCAGAGTGAAGCAGCACTGCGGCGGTTCTGTTAGCGCGCTAACAGATTTTCATTACCAGCATTTTGCAGGTGAACCGGTTGCAGCCATCAGCTCCTCTTCTCTGTGTTTGTGCCTGAGTGCCATTGCTTGTTACACCAGATCCAGTCACGACTAATTTAGTCTCTCCATGCTCCGCCGCACATTAAGAGAGATGCGCTGTGATGTGAAGCAGCTTCATTATAAAGACAAAGCTGTGTCATTTCAGGATGTGCATCTTGTTCCAGCGAGAAAGTTCAAAGCAGAATGCTGAACACCTTTAGTGCAAGTGTTGACCTGATCGTCAATTACATTTAAAGGGTAAACACAGAAACTGCTGAAGACAGAACAGCTGTGTTAGACTGAAGAACTAAAAGTTTCCCTTTCGACGAAAAAGGTTCAGTCGTTTCTTAATGTTTCAATTTCCTGACTCATTTTTTTTATGTAATTCTCCCTTCTTACTTTTGAGTATCTGCTTCTGTGACATCTTATTGAACTAAACAATATTGTTTTTCATAGATCTTTAATTCTACATAGCACAATGTCCAGGTTTAGTGTCGCATCTGAAACGATCCAAACCTCCACTGTGGATAAAATCTACCGGGGAAAAAACCTGCTTCACAGACTATTATTCAACTGGTTTGATTATTATAAGATGTGAATTTTTTTTGTGTTTTTGTTGTGATTGTTGTTGTTTTTTCTCATGTATCTGCAGAAGACGGCTGCAAACTTCCAGTGAGACGTGTTTCCTGAGGGAGCGGAGAGCAGAATTTGCTGACTTACAGCTAAAAATGAGCTGAAGCCGAGAAAAGAGCTGAGCACGGTGATTAATGATCGCAACCAGGAGAAGTCTGTTGTAATTGTCATCTACTTTTCACTTTATAATCTGACAGTAGCTGTGTTTCCATTACGCTGCAAATCTGTGTCTATATTCTGCAAATGCCAAAAAAAATACATTATAGGTCCTTAAAAATCATGGAAACAACGAACATCTACATGAAATATGTTGATGATTCAGCCAATCAGAGGAGATATCTGTGTTTTATTCAGGCGCTGAAAAGACATCGCAGCGCCCATCGCAGTTTTTGCAAAATAAACCACTACTTGGGAGTGGCTGTGTGTTGTGTTTTGGGGAAATCGTAGTCGGTGATTTTACAGAAGAGGGATGAAGTTGAAAAACACAACTTTTCATGAACTGTGTGATTCTGTGCGAGCTCTGAAAAATAAAATCATCCTCCCACCACTTCCTGTCGTCTCCTTTGTGGTTTTCGCCAGTAGTAACATCCAGCTGTTGGTCACGTGATTACAAAATACACCTGTTTCAATACGACCGAAGAATCACCTCATCCCAGTATATAGACTTTTTATTGAAACCTTGAGTTTTCTTCAAAGTTGACATGTTTATATTGAAAAAACACATTTCAACATATTGCAATGATGGGGAAAATCCTAAACGCTCCATTAAAAATGTTAGGAAGTGCATATTGGTGGGAGGGCTTTTTCATGACCACCGTTGACTCAAGGCATCATCTTCACCAGCACACTGCATGCACATTAGCTCTGATGTTTCTTGTTATTGATGCCGGCTGAAGCGATGAGCCAGTTCGCTTTCATTCGATCAGCTTTGAGAGAGCTGATCATGACGTGTTCACTGACGTTTATGTCTGAGCTTAATTGAATGTCAAACTTGATGCGCATAAATATGTCAAACCATAACTGTATGAACTAGAAAGCAAAGGAAAAGCTTTATTCAGCACTTGGTGGGAAAAAAAAAAAAAAACTTGAAAGAGTGTAGAAGTTAACCTGCTCCAATTTCCAAATCAAAGGGAACTTGGCAGGAGGTGAATTTATGATCCTGTTCTCGTTTTTGCCGTCGTCATGCCTCCTTTGCAGTCATCGCGTAATCTCATTGTGGTCGGGAGAGAAGGAGGGGAAACGCTTCCTTCTTCCTTTTCATTCTGCGGGTATAGATCACGGAGAAGCCGAAGGACGGGACCAGAATAGCGTCCTCTGATCGTCCCTCTGGGAGCAGCAGGGAGGAAAAGAAGACGAGGAAGCGAGAATAAAAACAGCTTGCCACGAACCATCCCTTCCGCGCTGCGCAGTGTCTTCGTCAGACTGGATAGGCTGCCCGATTTCTAAAGTGAGGCTATCAATGTTTCATCTGCTGGAGAGTTCTCTCCCAAGTAGTGAGGTCAGAGGTCAGAGAGCTTTGCAAGCACGCGCAGAGCTGTCAGGTTTTAATCCCCGTGGTGAATGGATTATTGTATGAGCAGCCTTATGAAGCTGTGACATGCAACACGAAGCAGGGACCAGAGAGAGCAGACAAAGGAACAGCGCCTGACAAACACACATCTTACCCCCGGACAGCCTCTCCTGCGGTCCTTGTTTATGTTTCGAACGGAGCTGAGGTCAAGGTGAAAACATGGAGGCTTTGTCTGCTGCTCCACCTGTCAACAGACGTACGCTGTTGCTATTAAAGATAGGTTTATTTTCAGTGCGGCTGTGAGTTAGCGTTTGGTCTGTGTCAAATTGAAATTGAATGTCGCAGGCAGAGGCTGACCGCAAACAATAAGTGAACACAGAGAACTGATATTTTAACGTTAACAGCTGCTCAGAGTCATCGACGAAGCTGAACTCCCAAAACCTCTTTTATCTGTGATTTTGTGTCCGACTCGCCTCCATTGATCCTCCTTAAACCTGGAGGATTTTTAGAAAACGAGCCTATTTTCACATTTGCACAACTTGCAAGGTTTTTGTCAGACCATGAATGTTATTTGTTTGCTTTAACTGAACCTAACCTAATCTAATTCATCTGATAACCTAAATCTAATTAATATAATTTAATCCAATTAATCTAATCTAACGTATTCTAATCTGCGGGCCAATTCGGATTAACTTAACAGCCGGACCGTCTGTCATGTGACCCGGCTGGATGTCCCAAGCCTCACAGTTCTCCCCAGGAGGGATGGGATTTACAAATGTTTGAAGAAATCCGAATGTTGTGAACTTGTTCCTCATAAAAAAAATAAGAATGAAATGAACCTTTAAAAGTTTCGCTCACTTAAACTGATGTATCTATTTTTTCTTTCTAAACCAGTCTGGCCTGGAGGCATTTATTTCATCACTTAAAAGAAGACTTTGATCAGAATTAGCATTTAAGGTGAGATGAGATGTTTTTTTTTCTGGAAAATATAAGTTGTTTCATCGTTTAGTCAACAGAAAAGGCTCTGCTGGCTCTCATTGGCTCAAACGGATAATTATGTCTTTATCGATTGTGAACCAATCATTGTTCCATTGCCCACTAAGTGCCAAGAATCCACCTGCAGCTTCTTGGTTCCCATCCAAACATCTCATGCAGTGATTGGATATTAAACCAGCCCTGCATATACTCTGCTGCACCTGTCTGTTGCCAGGCGCATCGCTGCAGAGGCAGCGGCTGAAACTCAATTTTATCATGTTCAAAGCGCTGCAAAAAACCTGCTGCATTTCTGAAGCAAGTGAATAAATATTTTAAGATTCATTTTTATAATGTCAAACATGAACTATTTGTTCATGCCGAAACAATTTTTCGTATCCTTATTTGAACAGTTTGTTCCAACCTGTCTGTCTGCACTCTGGTGCACATAGCAACGTCTCGTTTTTCCGTTTTTATTTTCGTGAATTCTAACTTTTCTGTTCTATCCATATCTATTAACCCTAAAAGAGTTATAACAGGGTGGATGAAAATAAGCCAATAAATTAAGAGTTTCACATTTAACTTTCAATAAAATGAATGTTTTTACAAAGTATTTAAAACAATATACCGGGTTTTTTTCAAACAACTACGACATTATGTCCAAAACAAAGAACCTTTTCTCTTTAGAACATTTTCTCTTTAGAAATTCTCAAGAGTTTTACTCGACAGTCAAACAATAAAAGCCTGTGCACACACTTTCGCAACGATCAGGATCTTTGTTCATTTCTGTTCCTCTTATCTGTCACAAACGTCTCTGCACATATGGCATATGTACTTGAACTTGCTTTTGCTAAACAGCATGTCTTTCACTATCAAGAAATATGGATAGGAGTCATTTTACATCACAAAGAGTTGAGCTCACTGAAAAAGTTTCAGGGCTCTTTAAATCCTGACACAGCTGTTTAAGTCCTGATCTTCTGAAAAGAAAATCCCAAAGCCTTTGACCCCAATCAATTTCAGATGAAACTGCAGAGCCTTCTAATGGCCTTTACATATTTATTATGCCCAACAGAGTCAGACATGTTCATTATCTTAATGAGTGACCCCTGATCCTTTGGTAATGGTTTTGTAGAAAATAAATATTCGTCGTCTAACAAAAAGCACAAATGACTCAGTCACAGCAATAAACTAAATAATAAAATAAGTATTGCGCAGCTCTATCTTTCAACTAATCAAGAAAACGGTTTTCAAACTATCCATGACAGAACAAACTACTGAAACTATTTAAGTCAGTAGATATGTGCATAAAAGCTGATAATTTAAAATATACATAGTTAGCAAGCATTTTTCTTAATGCGGTAACTTAAAGAAAAATGATTTCTACAAAATCATTTAGCGCTAAATTACACATTTGTACATTAGTTATTTACCACGATAAACTTCTTTAAAAACGCTCAGGAGGCTTGAACTGCTGTCAGTTTACTGGAGATGTTAACATCACAGAAAACAAGGAAGCTGGAGGTGATGACAGTCGACCCATCTGGGTCAGACTGGCGTCTGAGACACCTGAGCCACGCTGGCCCTGATTCCGAAACGCCAAACGTAGAAGAGATTAAAATAAAATCCATCTATTTTCTATTCCCGGCCTGCGGTCTGGGTGACAAGGGTTGGACCCCATCCATGCCGCCGTCAGGTGGAATGGCACATCCTGGACAGCTTGTCAGCATAACACAGGACAACAAAAACAACCACATGCAGGTAGTGATTAAAAGCACAGATCACTCTATCAATACAATCAGCAAACTGATCGGGGGTGGGCCGCCCATCGGGAGGTTGGGGAGGTTTCCCAATGAGTGGACGGGTGTCTGTTACTATCATACTGACTGCTGTTGCAACAGAGCGTGGAACAGCTATTTCCACGGGACAGTGTGCATTAAAGAACATTTTGAGCCGAGGCTGATCTCCATTGTTGACCTATCACTGATAAAGTAAGAAATAAAACAAAACAAAAAAAACAGAGAAGACAAAGTTAAAAAACAAAAATAAAAATAAAAAAAATCGTATGAAGAAATTGAATAAAAACAACCTTTCAAACTAGCGGTCAGATCCCACAAATAAACTTCACATGCACAACATCAATTTTATATCATAACCCATGAAATATTTACACACAGACGCACACACAGTAAACATAATCCTGATCGGATCTGAGTAGGTAGTGTGTGTACCCACAAGAAACCTGCGGCACTTACACTTTTGACCTGCCGTGAAAATGTCCGGCAGCAACAATGACAAACTACAAAGCACCAAAACTCACTGAAAGTCGCTGCTATATCACTCTATTCAGAGTTATTTCACTCAACCAGCACTGAACTAACTGATTTCGGAAGTGCAGAAAATGTGAAAGGACAAGCTCGTCTGAGTTTGTTCAAACAGCTTTTATGTTGCCAAAGGCTAGCTTTTGTTCCCTCCATTTGTGCTGGGATGTCCTTTAGCCTCATACAATACAGTGAAATAAACTTCACATCAAACTTTTCTGTCACATCAAAAGTGACAGAAAAACATTATCAGATGGAAATAGTAAATTTCCTCCATTTGTGTCACATGATGTATTAAGCAAAGTGGCCACTTCTTTCCTAAAAAAGAAGCAAAAAGATGGGCGATCATTTATCTGAGGAACTTGCTTGTCCATATGAGCAGCTGCAAATTACAGCCAGGACTGAAGGTGTCAAATTTTAGAAGAGGTCAGTGCCCTCTCAGTCTCTGTTGACATTAAACTTCTCTTGCTTTTGACGTCTCTTCGATTTTCCAGCTTATAACAGACTTGAGTCTCGATGCTTCCTACACATCTCAACAGAGTCCTTCCATTGGAGGTTTTAGATCAGAAAATGATCCCCCCAAAAAAACACATCAAACCTGGTTTTGGAACGACTGAAATGCTTAAAAACAGGTGTGCTAATGGGTTTGTTCGTTAATTGAGTACATGTCTGTTTGCTCATATATCCAGCCGCACATATTCCAGGACCGATGCTGTAGCTGGAAACAAAGCTTCTGGTTTCTCTGGACCGCAGAGCCTTGTGTTAGAGGGGCTGAATATGTTTGGCTTGTATGTAGCCCGCATGGTGCCCAGAATTGCTGCTGACCAAATGATGAAATCCTTACACAGTGTTTTACTAAAGGACCGACTGAACTGTGGGAAACAGATCTGGAGCTCCCCATCCTGGCGGCAGCAGAGCTGCAGACTGTCAGCACGTTGCACAGACTGCAGAGTCTTGGCTGAGCTGAGCAGCTTTTATTCCAAAGACGACCTTCAGTTGCTGCAAACAGTTTGAGTAAATATGTGTAATTTGCACGTATCTACAGCAACATTGATGTATTTAGGATATATTTCTCCTACCCTAACTAATCTGTCGAATCAAGAGCTTGAACAATCCCTCCTAATTGCTCCCAACTGACTCATCCAGATGATTATTGCTCAGATGTCTGACTTGGGTGAAGTATGAACTGATTAGTTTGATATTTAAAGTACGCACAGGAGAAACTCGTCATCAATTCAAAGAAACGCTTCAAGAGCAGCAATCAGAGACGACTGTCCACAGGACTGAAACTAATCACAGAAGAAGAACAGCCTCCACACGGCGCCGAGCACATTGACAGATCCAAACTCTCCAACAGAATCCATCGGCTCACTGTCTGCATTCTTTCACTGCCGCTCACTGGAGCCTGTTCCATGAAATATGTACAGAGAGAGACAGCATCACATCGAGACGAACTAATGATTTGACTGACCCTGCCCCCTTCATACAAGGTCCTTCTGTGAGTATTAAGAAGAGAAAAACCTCCTAAGTGATCAACAAATCTCTTATTTAAAAGGGATGTTTTACGCAAAATTCATATTTTTCATTTTGTTATTATTCCACTTGGGTTTCTGCTTCTTCTAAAAACAGTCCAAGCACTAAAACAAATAACACCCAGCTGTTTTTTTTTGTTTTTTTTTCACAAGAAGTTCCATCTTTTTTGGTGTGTGGAAAATGAGTCGTTTCAAAAAGTTCCAGAATGGAACGGCACAAATCAGCAGGTCTCATTTTAAAAAAGTTAGATCATATTAACTGTTCTTCAATGATGAAACTAAAAATCCCAGAGAATGCAAGGAGCCAGAGCAGAACAAAAACAACAGGAACCAGGCACAAAAGGGAAGTACCGGGATTTAACAGGAGAAACCAGCAAGGAATGACTGAGAATGAGTTGCATATATTCTGGGGAGGTTGATGACTGAATCAGGAAAAAATGGCTGATTTGGAACAGGTTGCCGTTATGAGGGCAGAGGGCAGAGGAGACAGATAGAAAGAGAGGAGATGGTGCAGGGGGTGAGAGAGAGTACGCAGGAGACTAGGAAATAAATGTAACACTAAAGAATAACTAGACCTGTGAAACATAATTAAACTAGCATAGCAAAGAATAACTAGGCACCAGAAATAACACCTTAATACACACAGGATACTAAAAACGTCTGCTTTAAGCTTTCCCCTAATTTTTTTTTTTGCTGCTAAATCAGGTAACTTTGGAAATGTTACCTGATTGGTCATTTTTGTTCAAATAAATTGCAGCTGGAGTAATAAGTTTGTTGTAGTTTAAAAAAGGAGAAAAATTAATGGGGTATGAGTACTTTTGCGAGGCACCGTAAAACTTTCAATCCCATCAAGCTAACAAGCTTAGCAGTGGAAATGTCCACCCAGGCATTTTGCACAGCTGAATGGTTGCCGCGGGAGATTAAAGTATTTCTCAAACATGAAAAAAAAAAAAAACAAATCAAGGCAACACTCCAGGCTTGTTTTTTTTTTATGAGGGAATAACAACATAACATGATGTATGGCTCACAAAAAGTCAATTTTACATAATATTGCCCCTTTAAAATGAAGTTCTTCCTTTTTCCATAAAGAAGTCAGCACACAATTACATGATAAAAAGGTTAAAAATAAAAATAAATCGATCCGGTTTGCACACTGGGCTGTCATGTCAGTTACCAAGCCTCTCTCTGGACTCAACATGTGCAGTCCAGCATTATTTTCCTTCTCTTATTATTGCTGGAAACTCGCCTAAGGTCAAGCTGGCCACATGGAAGCACGCGCAACTATTTTCATGCCTCCACTCGGTTCAAGTCCAGACTCTGGCTGAGTCGCTGCATGACTCTGGGACTTTGAGCCTATGCCTCCCTTCCATAAATAGATTCCCACAGCTTGATGGTGTTCGAAAAGACGGCATAGCACTGGCACAAAGGTCAGTCACTGCTTTTCTCCACAGATGCTGGAGTAAAATATTCAAGGGTTTGTTTCACAAGTTTGCAAATTCAGCTTTCTCACGCCCAGGCGGCGAGTCATCCTGCCACTTTCTGGTACGTTCCCCGCAGGGTTGCAGATGAACGTCGTCTGTTTGGCCCATTTGATCGGAGCAGTCCGGCACCGATGGCTGATGTTTCTGTAAGGTTCTACCGTCCCCAGGAAACAAACTACAAACTGCTAAACTACATGAATTACAGTAAGACAGTCCACCACTGTTTATTGTCCTGAGCTGAACAAGATTTCTCACACCATTTTCCCGCCTCAAATATCCCATTTTTAATTGCTCATTATTTGAAAGAGTGACCAACACGGACTGAGTGCCTTTGTTCACTTCCTCCGCTGCCATTGTTAAAACTACAGGAAGACTACAATCCTAAAACAGTGCAGACAATCAGCATCTTCCTCCACAACTTCTTCTGTTCGATGCTTTCCCAGGTTGGAATTCTATCGGAGGAATCCGTCTGAACGGGAGGAATCCCAGACCAAACACTGAGGGGAGATGAGAATCAAATGTCATGATGATTTACTTGTTCTGTTAGCTTTTTTAAAATTATTTTATAGTAGTCACTTCCTTGGAAAAAAAAAAAAATCAACATTATCAAAGCAATTTACAGAACATGCTCATGTCATTCAGTAATCCATCTTGCTGAAACCTTCCCATCGTCTATTCTCTTTTTGGATAGAGTCACACTCTGAATTTTCTTTTTTTTTTTTTCCCGCTGAAGCTCTCAACGCCTCACCAGCCCCCTCCCTCACCACAGCCACCACCCATCATGAGCCTGAATGCATCTCAGGTGGGTTATTTCGTTACAGCGCGGCGCATCGACGTCAGCGCTCGGCTCCACTGCCGAGCTGTGAAGCACCGCAGGCACGATCGCAGCGGCGGCACAGATGACAAAACCGGGTCTCACCAGTTCGGCTGAAAAATGTCACAAGTGGGAGGGGACGGTGGGAAAGCTTACGCTCACACAAGTCAAGAAGTTGTTAAAATGTGAATTTGAAGCTCAAAAGCAGTGGGAGAGACAACTGGAAGTGATAGCTTCCCAGTGTCTCACGTCTCTGCTTTGACCTGCATGACCTTTTGTTACATCTTAGCTGCAGGCAGCCAGATTTTGTGAAAACACTTATGCATGTTTATAGTCAAAAACTTTCAATGAAACTGAACTCAAAGCAGCACTGTTTGATGTGAGGACAAAAATTGCTGCCCGTAAGCCACGAAAATAAAAAAGAAAAAATTCTATGACAGAGAAGAAGGCGATGATTTGATAACCGAAAGACACACAACTTTCATGCATATGGTCAGAAGGAGTAAACTAACACACACACACACGCACGCACACGCACACACACGCACACACACATGCACGAAAACCCCAGCAAATTTAGAAATGAAGTGTTCCCATCGCACACCCGCACACTGAAATACTGTATTGATGCTGTTTGTTGTCTTGGTTTGGGCTGTGTATTGTTTGATGTGTGCGACCTCGTATTTGTGTATATAGATTATAACTTTGTGGCTTTTATAAATATTAAAGGATTAAATAAGTGTACGCTTCACCTCACTTCTTGCCAAACTTCTAAATTCGACAAATAGCTGTGACATCTTCATCCCGTGTGTTACTTATATTTCATTTTATTTCCATGTTGGAGACAATCAGACCATCCAAAACGTCTCTAACTGCTCGACTCGAGTTTTTCTCTCATTTTCCCCCCTTTGAGTTGATGAAGCTGTTCCGCAGGCTGAACTGCTCCATTTTTACAACATTCCTCTGCGGTTTTTTTTTTTCTAAATACACACTGATACTTCTAGGAGCCTTAAACACACCAGCTTACTGTAAAGTGACCTGCTTTATAGGCTTTGTCACCACAGCAGCTGTGCGCCATTACACGCGGCGTTACCTGTCCAGGGCGATGGCGGTCATCGAGTAGATGCTGGCGAACACAGCAGCGATGGGGAAGAAGTTGTGGAAGCGGCAGTAGATCAGTCCGAAGTACCACTCGTTGTGCACGGCGTAGGCGAAGTTGACCACCGTGTTGAAGGCGGACATGGAGGCTTCTGCGAACGCCAGGTTGAGGAGGAAATAGTTGGTGACGGTCCTCATGCGTTTGTGCGCCATGATGATCCAGATCACGGTCACATTGCCCACCACCGACACCACGACTATGCAGCTGTACGCGGTCGCCCACAGGACGATCCTCCACACCGGCTGCACGAACTGGTTCCAGTACCCGGTTCCGTTGTTGGTGCCGTTGGAGCCGACCGTCCCGTTTGGCGCCTCGGTGGTGTTGAATAAAGGATCCATGCTTGATGTTCAGAGCGCAAGAATCGCGTCACCACAACAGGCTACAACAGAAGGAAGTCCACTTCCAGAACACACACATAGACACACACACACACACACGCACACACACACACACACACACACACACACACACAAAACAGCAGTGGAGAGTTTCCCTCCACGTGCGCTTTTCCAATTAAACACAAAATTACACAGCCAGTCCGCATGAAATCCCACTGTAATGGACTGACTACAGGTGCAGGAGATAGGAGTTTCTGAGGAGAAATCTCTCCACTCTGCGCCGTGCGTAAAAACAGAAACGCGACTTTTACGCGCAGTGCCAGGAGCAGAAGGAGCGCGCGCGCTCTCTTGACCCGGTCGCGCAGCTTTGCCAGAGAAAGCTCTGCTCCGTCTTCCTCTGCTGTCCTCCTGCTCCTCTGCTCCAACTGAGACGCGGCGAGCCACTTATGGAGCGAGCTGACGCGCGTCGCGCCGAGGGGCTGGCTCTGCGGCCATGATTATGGATGAGCTCAGCTGAGTTATTCGTGCCTAAATACATCCACCACAAGCAGAGCAAAGGCGGAAAAAATAAATTAAATGAGAACATTAATAATATTATTCATCATAAAAAATGAAGAAAGGGAGGGGGGGGGGGGGGGAGAAGATGTCTGCAGCAGTGATTTTGCAGTTTGAGTTTAATTTGAACTGCAGGATGGGATGAGGAGGAGAAGAAGCACCGAACCGCCCGGTGTTCCCGCTCACTGCCCCCCTCTTGTGGCCTCGCAGCTTGCACCGGTGTTTGGAAATCAACGAGCCTGCGGAGGAAACGAGCGAGATGATGTCTGAGGACCGGGACACGTTTCACGGAGACGCGTCTCTCCAACAGCCAACGGCTCTGTCCGTGGGGCTCGCGAGGACAACACGGATTCTTCTTCATTCAGTTTTCATGACTTTGACACATGTTGATACAAACATAACCTGCGGAGGGTTCATAGCGATTGTAGGTGACAGGCCGACTAGAGCAGAGCGTAATGATCAAACTCAGTGAAAAGGATGCCTGCAGAGTTGCTCGCGTGCAAATGTAAATCTGAAAAGTGTGGTGTGCATCTGCACCGTGCTGTTTTCAGTCTGTAACCAGAGCTGCAGACTTTTGTTGCCTGTCCTGACACAATGTGTTGTGTTTTAACCCATTCATATATTATGGTTCAAAAAGTGTTCGCTCACTCCTAGTTATGTTACCTTTTAAATTAAAAATCAGTCATAATTCATCTACATTTTGTGACATGAACGCTAGCTTTCCTGACCAACACAAAAAGAACCAAAGAAAGCATTTAACGTCAAAGTGAAAACTTCTTTTTACAAAATTATGACAAATCAGTAAAAGTATTGAACATAAAGTGAGTGATTGCCTAAAGAGCACAGAGAACAATTTGTTTCCATCAGCAGGAGAACTGGGGCTTCAGTGAACGTTTACTATCCACCATGACGACGACCCGACGCTTCCAGCTGGAGCTGAACCACTTTGAAGACAGCAAGGTGGAGTGGCTTAGTCAAAGCCCAGACTTCAATCCAATATACAAATGCATGGCCTGACTTGAAAAGGGCTGTTCCCCACCTACTTAGAAGAGCTGGAGCAGTTTAGCAGCTTTTAAATCGGGGAACATTTCTCCAATTGAAGCGCTCAAAAGTCGGTAAGACTCTCTGAGCCATTCTGAGAGATGGTCACCTTAAAAAAAATAAAAATAAAAAAAACTCAGTCTTTTCATCTCAATTTAGTGATTTAGACGGTTAGGAGTTGGAAGAGTTACATCAAACAGAGTGACTAGATATTCAGACACTTTCTCTTTCAAAGATTTGAAATTTTTTTATTTTTATTTTTAATAAAACAATAAACCCTTCATGCGAATGAATAAAGCCATGACATGATCATGGTACACAATTACAGAATCCCACGCAGCGGATGGATCTTTTGAGATGACACCGCAGTCGGAAACACAGGAGTTGTTTTGTGTTGCTCACTAAGGCCATAATTTACTTTGTCAACCTCAAAGAGAGCAGAAAATCCTCCATTTCACGTCTCTGACACTCTGCTGATTGCTGTCTTTCTGTTTGCGGCTCTCATTGACTGTTCTGCGTCCTGCTGCTTTCATCCAGGCTCGGTTTTGTGAGGCGAAGCCAACAACAACCCAGCTCCATTTACACCTGCTGGACCGCTGTGTGGTCCGCTGTGTGGACCGCTGTGTGGTCCGCTGTGTGGTCCGCTGTGTGGTCCGCTGTCCGTACCCAGGCTCAAACTGAGGGGAAGATAGCAGCTCTAAACTCCTGTCTCCTGTGGTGATCTATCTCTCTGCCCCATCTCTGTTTGCCCAACACAGATAGCAGCTGTTACCAGTCGCCAGATTACGAAGACATTTATTTAACCTTTTCTGTATTTAGTCCGAATGTCCCCCTTGGCAGACTCCATGGTCTATTAAAGTTCTAAAAGCCAATTTTTCCTGACATTTCTGGAGTGTTTTTATTCCCCGAGGGCGACCGTATCAAGGCTTTAGTGATAGCATCAGGTCATTAATAAGATTTGATCTTCAGATTCATAACTCTCCTTGGTGATTAAATAATTCTAGGCAAGTTCTAAAGAGCAAGTCTGTGCATGTCAATATATTATAAATGTCAACAGACGATAAGCTTATGCATGATGTTATGGAAATGAGCTCTTTTTTTTTTCTCATGGTCAAATTGTTGACTTGATCTTAACTTAGCTAATAATCTGAACCTGTGGGCCATAATTTCTCTGTAGATTATTAACTTTTTTCTGGCCTTCTTGACTCTGTGAGAGGAGAGTGTGATGAACGCAAATCATTTTCCAATTGTAGAAAATTATCATTTGATGTGCTGATTTTATGAATTTTCCCTCTTACAAAGAAATTAAGGAGATGAGAGAAAACCACAAAGCCTTGAAAAGCTAATCATGCAACATAGTAAAAAGTGATCTGCAAGACATGGAGTAGCCTATTTACCTCTCAAAGTGCTTTACAATAAAGGCATATTCACCTAATAATTAATTAGATACTACAGGGTCTTTATATGCGTGCTTGAGCCTTTGATACAATTTGATTATGTATCAACGAGTTCATAACTCAAACTTGTGAATCTGTTGTTTTATTCTTAAATCCATTAAAGTTGGTTGTTGAATTGACATTCTGCCCTGGGATACTCAAATACTCAAATCTGTCTCTGAATCCGGCTCAGTTGCACATTCTTTGTATCAGTGACTGTTGCTTTTGCTGACTGCGCACCACTGTATGTCATAATTTTGCCCTTATGGTATAAAATGTTGCATTTAGTTTTATTTTTTTATGTATATTTTCATACTTTCATCTTTGTATTAACCTGCATGCTTTGATTCCCTGCCTCATTTTTCTGCTGCTGAACTTTCCCGTCTTTGGGGTGATAAAATATATTTCCATTCCACTCTGAATCCCAAACATCATCCCTTTTATTCCTCATGATGACTTCTCGCAGTGGCAGTGTAAAAATAGGTAAGTCCCAATGTGTCGTGATACATGTGAAAATTAATCAATAAATCAATAAAGATATCATTTAAAGGCAGATTTGCCTGCACATTTAGGACTAAAACAAGTAAAACCTGGAATAGTTACAGACTGAAATGATCCAGTCCATGATTTCAGGTGATTCACGGTCACAAAGTCTGATTAATGGTTGAATCTAAAAGAAGCAGGAGGATAAATCCCTTTATTTCTGCTGATTAAAAGCCAGTCATTCTTTGAAATCTTCAGGGTTGGTTTGATCAAACCACAGACAGAATAATAATAATAATAATAACAATAACAGTCTGAGGTGACGCAAATGCAAATGATTTTGGAAATAAGTTGTTTACCCCTCCCAGCGACATGATCCAGTTTAATCAGCATGTGCTCAGCTTTCTGGAAATAGAAGCTTTTTTCTTTCTTTCTTTCTTTTTTTTTAATCCACACATCCTTATGAAACAGTACCCAAAAAACAAACAAACAAACTTTTGTTTCCCAAAGCTGCCACAGCAGTGTGACAAAGGCTGGCATCGCCTTCCACCCAGCAGTTGTGACAGAGGAGGATGCAGAGACTGACGCAGTTAAAATCGGCAGCAGAATCTCAGAATAACGTAGAGGAGCAGTGGAACATGGAACAATGCTACATTTTTTATTTTATTTTTATGATTGCCCACAGTTACTTTTCCTCCTTAAATGCCTGCCATCCATTGACAGGGATATTAAAGGAGCAATATTATGTTTTCTAGCCAAGTAGAATCATTTTATAGCAAAATCAAGTAACTGTGTTACCCTCAGTTGTTTTAAAATTTGACTTTGCAATTTAACACACCGAACTGGCCTTGTATCTCTTTAAGAAAGTTCTGCTTTTTCCAACCCTCAGCACAACGTCACTCCACTATTCACCCTTTAACAACGTTTTACCAGCATTTCGCTGAGAAAAATGATGAACTCAGCAGAGGCAGAGTTAAATCAGGTGTTTGCTAAATGCTGCTGGCTAGTCTTAAGGAGCAGAGCCGGAGCGTCGGAGGGCTGCTCTGTGAGATTTAACTATACAGAAATCAAGCACTTTTCAAGGATTTCAAACCTGTATTGAATACAGAATTCACAACCCAGATATTAAACACATACAAATAAATCAAAGCAAATCTATCCATGAGGGAAAATATGGAATGGCAAAGGGAATAAGCACCGAAGGCATCAAAACACCTGTACACGATACTTTGTGGAAAAGCCTCACTTTGTAATAGAATCTTCAAGGTGCCTCCTGAATCTATAAACTCGTCTCATGTGTTGTCAAGTGGACTTTTGACCCATTTTATTCACACAAACTGTTCTGAAATCTCAAAGGTTCAAAGGGTTCTCTCCATACACTCTGATCTTCAGTTCTTTCCACAGAGTTTTAGTTTTACTTTCTCTCTCTGAAACCAACCAAGACTTTCATTGGCTGTACATCTGGGACAGTTGTCTTACTTTGAAATCCAGCCTCTTTAGTTTTCGCATCACTATCAACAGAGTTTCAATAAGTTTCAGGTTCAGAGTTGTTACGGTTCTCCTTAGAGAGTCTACAATCCCAGCATATTTTCTAATTCCCAGTGGGAATGTCATTTGAATTGGACTCAAATTTTGCATATGATTTTAGCCAAACTTTATTAATAAAACCCAGGCGTTGAAGTACTATCTGTGTTTCTGAGTTACTCTGGGTTGATGAATTTCTTTATTTTATTTTTTTATTACTATTTATTTATTTTTTTTGTCAAGTACATTGTTGACAAAAAAATGTCAGGGGATGGGATATTCCCAAAGTTATCTATCAACTGCTGAGGGAGGCCTTGTCATGAATGACAGCAGAAAAAGAAGAAAAAAAGAGTCGAAGATCAAAGAGAAACAGGTCAATGGGAGGCCTGGAGAGATAAAAGTACAGCAAAGAATGAAAAAGCATTATTTATGTGCTTTACACTAGAATGCACACGCAAAGTAAAGTAAAGCAGACTGACATGCATTTCCTTTTAGTCAATTTAACATGTCAAATGAAGTGGATCTGCTCGCCCTTCCTTAATGTGTTAGTCTGTTTTCTGTCAAGCTCTTTATTACCATCATACTGTCAGTTAGCTTACAAGACTGGTACAAATACACAGTATCTTTATGAAAAAGCATCAACCAACATAAAGTAAAGCATGATTATGAAAATGAATAAAAGTCACTAAGGAGGGGCGTTCAATTGTCTCTTCCTCAAAAGCTCCTGCTCTTTCTGACTCTCCACCTTCAGCAAGTCATCACAACATGGTTCCTGGATTAACCCTTAAACTACATTTTTCCAGCGCTGCACTGCTTGGCTAGTCTGAAGGAGTTGAGTGAAGTGCAGCGGGGGAGAGAGGCTCTATGAGATGGAAGCTTGGGAACAGCTAGGAAGAGGAGCCTTGCTTCGAAGGTGGAGCCAGGTGCAGCCAGGTGCAGCCAGGCTTTTTCCATAGCTTGAATGGTTGCCATGGGAGAGTTGAAAGAATCAATGCAACACTCCATGGATGCTTTTGATGGGGGAAGAGCATCATAATATGATGGAAAGTTCCAAAAAGTTGATTTTACATAACACTGCTCCTTTAAAATCAAATAATATCACCATCTTTTCGAATTGACGTAATTTGTCGCTATGCAGATGAAAGCTGATTTGAGCTGACTGATAACATAATGAGATCTTGAAGTTCTACTTAAGTAGCCCTCTGGAGTCTTGAGGGCCACATAAATATTGATGGCTGGCTGGATTTAGCTTGAGTTTGACACATGTGAAAAGGTTTAAGAGGTATAAACGCTTTTGCGATGGGCTGTAGTTATCGAGCAAGAAAAATTCTTGGATTGACAAACAGGCCCATCAACTCTGGGCGACTTTAGAAAATCTTGGACATTTATCATAAGATGGAACTGGCAACCCTCTGTTGCACTGCATGAATGTTTGCACGGTATCGCTATGATGAGTACAGCACATGCCAGTACATGTACTTCTCAGTGGTAACGTCACCACTCTTGTACAAAGCAACATAAATAGATCTACCTTACATCACTGGGTTAGCATTAAAATGGTTCCTGTTCCTTCTGATAAACGCTTTTATTGCCAGGAGAAGCAGACAGCCTGACGCTGCAGCAGAAGGCCGCCTACTCCCAAAACAGCAGCTGGTTCAGCCCTCCAAAAACCTCCATTAGCCAACGTGACCTTTTTGTATGACCTCAATCATACTATGAAAAAATACACCCTATTGTGTGGGTACATAATGTTGCATAATTATATCCATAAATACATGAAAAGGAGGAGTCTAAAGTTTGTCAACAGAATGATTGGTTTCTCTAACATAACAAGCAAGGCAATTTCAAACTGACAAATTACTGCTGTAAGATTGCTGCTTTTGATTTCCAGAGTGCTTTAAAAAAAATGATGGTTATTTTGGACCGTGATGTGAAACATGAGTTTTCGTAATATGGCAGGTTATCTTTTAGAACCGTTTATCTTAAAATTGGAATTTTGCAACGTACTCTCAGGTTGTCAGGCGCTGGGACATTTCCACAAGAAGCATTCATTGTAATATTGTTTTTGATTTATTTCGATATTTATAGGTATATTATGTTATAAATCCAATTCAGAACCTGAGGAAGACTGCAAATTTGATATTCACAGACACTCTTATGATGAATGGCCATGAAATACATAAACATTTTTGGTAGTAACGTAAAAAAATGTAAAAAACATAAGAGGGGCATCGATACTTTCGGTGCATGTAAGTTCGATAAACATCATCCAGCTACTGCTCTGGTGTTTATTCCAAATATAGTTGTGAAAGAAAAATCTGATCATTGAAAAATGCATGTCCTTCACAGGTTGTGGTCTCCACAGAAAGCTGCAGCTCTGTGCGTGGTTGTGTGTTTGGGTGTGTGTGTGTGCGTGTGTGTGCGTGCGTGCGTGCGCGTGTGCGTGTGTGTGTACGGCACACGCCACAGTCCGGGGGAATCGACAGGCTGCCAGAGAATCACCTGGATTCAGATGACTTAACTGGATCCAAATGGGTAAAAATTTCTGAACTGAATCTTAATTCTGACCCGGGAGACTGGCTCTCCGACAGGCCAATAATCCCAAGGCAATTGCAGACAGGAAAGCGTTTCTGGACTTTCAGTGTTACTTCTGACATGCTTTGCAAAAATTTCTCTCTTAAGAGTCAACCAAAAACTTAACGTAAATATTGAAAAGCTGGAAGACCTCGTTCTGAGAAAATCATTCTGATGTCTCTTCACATTTAATAATCTGCTTTCCATCAGTGGAAAGCAGATGCTGATGCTGATGCTGATGCTGATGCGTGCACAGAGCGTGAATAATACAAGAAGATTAAATATAAACTGGTGACTGTGATCTGCATCCACCATCACTGCACCATTACACAGACAATCTAGATCTCGAGCACAGAATGACTCAGCAAGCAAACCCTCTCCTACAGGTGGCCATCCTTTAAGAAGGAAGTTGATCTGATCTGTTCTAGGCAGCTTTGCATGTGTTTAATCCCATTTGTGAACACATCAGTAATGCCATCAGGATGCAACAAATGATGCAATTTGAAGCAAGAGCTAGGATAAGGTGAGCACTGACCATATCATGGGAGTAAGGGAGTCTGAATAATCTCATGACACAGGGACCAAATGTTTGCTAATTACACTGCTCTCTATTTGTATTCTTACCAAAACTCTTTGCAAGTATACATTGCTAACAGAGATTACTTTTGGCGCACTGCCTTCAACATCAAATTGCTATAAAGTCATCATTTGGGATTCTCTGTAAATAACTGCATTTCCATGAGGCTCAGCTGGTGAATTGGTGTGACTGCTCCTTTAAGAATGGAGTCAAAACAAAGCGTGGGGCGGCTAGCCGCACGGAAGTGGTTTCGTCTCGGCGGCTTTACAACAGCACCTGTTTGAGAAATGATAGCTCCTGAATATTTAATATCCAGTCACCTCTATTCGCTGTTTCTCATGTCTCAAAGGGAGTATTTTATATTTCCTTAATATATCACACATATATTTACTTTAAACGAGCTACACGAAGGAGCGCTAGCCAGCCTGCTAGCTAGCCTGATAAAAGCAAGCAGCCATGCCGTCCTACTCAGAAGTGAGAAAAAGCAACCACTTCTACTACTTCATCAAGTTCACACTAAATGTCTACTCAATGCTTTTCTCGGTAAGTGCGAGATGCATTTCATTATGTCTGTATCTGCTTGGAGTTTATTTGAGTCTAAATGCCGACCTACAGATCAACTTTCGAAGCATCTTTCCAGTCTTCATTTACATAACACTTATTTTTTAAACGTACCGCTTGCTCCAGGCCCATAGATGTTTAAGAAAATATAAACTCATATAGATTATGAATGTATGCTATCCTCCCAACAATTCGGCATATACGACAAATACATTTCTGGCCTCTCTGATGGTAATTTCAATCGAAATGGTAACTCGCCCTTAACCACAAGAGCACTTTCACCTTTAAAGCATTACATACGGCTGGGCTTTTCTGATATTTCACTAAAGTCATTGTCCCTTTGTTGACTCGCACACAAACCGCTTTTAAATTGAATGCAATTTGGTAGATAATAAACGCTATATGTTATTGTGATAGCTTAGAGCTCTGTGGATGCAAGGCTAACAGATGAATGATTCATACCGGTGGAAAATATTCAAAACACAGTGACATTTTGTGGTGTATTACGTTTACATCGTTACAGTGTTTTAACATCATTTTGCCGTCATATTCACGGTTCCATCTGTCTCTTAGACAACACAAAGCCATCAGTCAGTGGCCAACAAACACCACGGTGGTGCAGGGCGTTGGATGCTCTTAAAGGGACGGAATGATAATGGAATTGATTCTGCCGACACAAAACACGAGCGAGCGTGAAGTACAGAAGGAAAAATGCTGCAACACATTGTTTGCTGTTCCTGTCATTACGGCGTTGGGAGCTTTTCATATATTTAGCTTAATGTCAGCTAAAATATGTTTCAGCAAAGTTTGATTTCTGTAACAAATGTAATGTGACAGTTATTAGAGCTTCATTATTTATAGCCTTCAATTTTTGGGAATGCATAAAAATGTGGAAAAAATGTAAATTGACAAAAAAAAGTTTGTAGTTGTACTGGTGACTATTTTTGCCGTTGTCTATTGAGGGGGAAAGAAGTGCAACAAGCTGACATTTGCCTGCTTTGTGGTCAGAAATGTTGTGAGGTGAAAAAATTTGTCTTAGCTTGAAGAAGATTCAACTGCAAACTGGCTGTGTGCAGACACAAGCGAGAGAGAAACAGAATAGAAAAGAACTTTATTAATCCATAAGGATTAATAAAGAGTGAGGACATTCAGAAACTCCTTTTATGGCAGAATAATCTGGTATCCTGTTACAAGAACCTCAAACCGTAGGAAGCGTATAAAGTAGAATTTGAGCAATTTGAAATCAGGAACTCTCTCAAACTTTGATTTTATGCATTTATTTTTTTTGTAGAATACATGTAAACTATTCAAATGAAAATGTAGCTCATTCTATTGACATTGGCTGCCGTTTGCAAAGCAGCCAATCCGGGAGTCCCATTCATGCAGAAAACAAAGCGTAGAGTTAGTCTGAATAGATCTGGCCTAATCTGGCACATTGTCACCTGTAGCAGATCCAGAATTATTTTTGATATCAGATCAGATCAGTGCACCTCCACTTTTATCCTCCTCTGTTTTCTACAGAAACATCTGTCCTGGAACTTTGTGTTGAATGTGGTTGTAAACCATTCGTAGCTGGATCCTGTTAGCGCTCCAGAATGCCTCTAATGTGATTTGCCTCTTCCTCTGGCTCGCCTTTCTGCCGCTGTGATTTAGGCCGCTGTGGACTTCCTCTGCCGACAAAGGCTCCTTTGGCCCCAAGCTAGCCATGTAGACTTAATTAGAGCTATCGTCGCTGTGGGAGTGTTGGGTTTAGCTAATGTCTGTAAAGTCTGATTCTAATGACAGAAGGAAAGCGGCAGGTGTCCGCTGAGATTGACCCACACTCACCCTGTGTTTGTTTTCTCTGACTGAAGATTGTACATTCAGAGAATCGAACGGTGGTTTCAAAAGTTTACATTGATCAGATCTGTGCTGTGTCACTTTTCTCCCATCAGCAGACTGATTGAGGGGAGATGTAAAGATGTTGTAGCTAAAAGGAAGTTTAGTGCTGACACTGGGATGTGGGAAGCCAGCCTGGATTACTTAACAAGGTTTTATACGGGGTTCTCTGCTGTTAATGGAGTTGGAGTAGATTCCCTCTGTGTCCAAATGAAAATCAAAAGCAACAGAAAGCAAAGACGGCTACTTCATACTTGATGTATTGCAGCACTTTCCATTAACCAAATGAATGTAGTGCTAGTGATTCAATTTGAACACGACCTAAGTCGGTCTCTCACACCATGCAGCAGCTCAGCCGGCAGTTGTTCATATACGACAGAATAATCATTCATTTAAGGTCAATGCAATTTTCTATTGTTATATATGTTTAGTTATGTATGGCTAACATTTTATTTTAAGTGCTTGTATTTGTGCTGTTGTAAGTGGTAATAAAGGTTTCAGAAATTTCATTCATGTTTTAAGTGCAAAATTATCTGGGAAGGCATCAAAATCTTCTTCAGGTATAAACTTATTGTTGATGGAAATCACATACACACTTCATTTCAGTGATGCTGCTTTGAGAACTTTTGTTTCAGGCTGGTTTAGAAGCTACCACTCTGATTGAAATGTTGTGGATGAATTCCCCAGCTTTTTTCTGGAGTACAGCCTGGCTCAGTTTTAGGTCCCTGTTCATTTCTCTCTAAAAAAACCAAACAAACTACTATTTGGAGTTTAAAGCTCTCCTAAAAGAACATCTGTAACCGGAGAGAGACTGCTTTGCTTCTCCTCTGCTGGATGTTGTGCTTGTATTAACTGATTTAACTGGTTCACACTTTAAGACTGGAGAAGCACATTTAAAGAAACAGCAGAGTCATTTGCTGTTTGATTTTAAGTGTAGCTACAAGCTAAAGGACTCAAGACAGCATCAAATACAGTAAATAAATAAACTATATTAAGTAACTTGTGGAAGGAATCCCAAAAGGTTTAGCGCAAGTCAAACATTGTCAAAGACAGTTATCCCTGATACTGACCAAATCTATGTAAACTGAAGTCCAGTCACTGTCTGACTGGACTCCAGACAGTGAAGTCCAGTGTATGTAAATATGTGGCTTGGCTGCCGTTCCAAACTCGGCGTCAGGTGTCCGTGTCACAAACCGCCTCTCTTCTCTCCACAGCTCATGGGCCTGTGCGTGTTGTGTGTGGGAGTGTATGCGGAAGTGGAGAGGCAGAAGAATCGGACCCTGGAGGGTCTCTTCCTGGCTCCCGCCGTGGTGCTCATCCTGCTGGGCCTGGTGATGTTCACCGTGTCCGTGGTGGGAATGGTCGGCTCCCTCAGGGACAACAAGACCCTGCTGCACATGGTAGGGACGCTGGGCGAACGTCTGCAGAGTTAGCTGCTCTTAACAACGCCTTGATTTGTTTTGTTGTCGTTTTTCTTTCAAATTTGGATCGTGAAATCAAACGGTACCTGATGCGTCTCTTTTATTAAACTGCTTGTATCTTTTTGATTCGTGTTCTGTGTCTGACACTTCACACTTTGATTCTGATTAAACTATCCGTTCGCCTGCAAATTCAAACCAAACACACGTGTTCATATTAGCATATTTGTGTCTAATTACATAAATTGCCACAAACATTACATCTAAGAAATATAATTTGCGGAGTGCACAAGAGTTTGGTTCTTAAAACATTAATACCACCAAACAGTTTGATGACCCCTTTTCTTCCCCGCATGCGAAGACGCAGCTGTTGGTTTTGTCAGTAACAGAGGAAAAGCTCAAAAGGAGTAGAGCTGCATTATTGTGGTTGCTAGGCAACCGTGTAATTAGCTATAGATAAATAACCTTTATAAAAGCGCAAAATGAAGTTAGAAGCAGAGAAGTCCGTGATGTCTGTGTGTTTTTGAGGAGAAGATTAGAAAGTCAATAAACCAATGACATGGCAACAATAAAAAATAAATAAATAAATAAAAAAGAATGTTGATTATTGTGTTTGGATCAAACAATAGTCCATGAATAATTTTTATCTTAGGAGGGCTTCTTTTTCCTTCCTTTCTTATTTCTTTTTGGGAGTTCTCAAAGAGAAATAAGAATTATTAATACAGAATGAGAAAACATGGATTTTTTTTAAATTTTTTATTTTTATTTTAACGGATGCACCATCATGTATTCTGATTCAGTTTCAATCAGATAAAGACAAGGAACAGATGCTTTGATGCATAAATTATAATCTCCTCCAACAAATAATTATTTTGTTATTCTTTCTGGGAAAACTATCACCTCTGTCAAGCAATCTGCAGCATTTATTTTACTTTCATGGTTTTTACAGATACTGTTGTGAAGTTGTAAGTAGCATACTGCACATGTGTTGGATAATATCCACCTTCATAGCACAGCACTCTGCTGTGAGAGGAGCACATGTTGTTAGCTATGTTAACGGCGGCCATTAAAGTGTGGATGCTAACAACAGTCGTGTGATTATGGAGTCGACAACAATGAATTGTTAAATTGAACCAGAGCCCGCACCAAACAACTTGGATTAGTTTTAAACTCCAGAACGAAAACCAGAAACAGGAGGAGAGACGTCAAAGGAGCCCGGGATTCAGTCCCAGCTCAAAACTCTCCAATCCATCTCTTTTTGTAACAGATCACTATTTTAAGAAGACTGTAAATCACTCTACGTTCAGTAGCCTAAATGTTTCATAAGCTAAGTAGGAAAAAAAACATTTTTAACTTGCTAAATGTCCCTTTTCTCTCCACAGTTCCTGTGTGTTCTGTGTGTGCTGCTGCTCCTCCAGGCAATGACACTCGCCATGGCTCTCATCTTTGAAAAGAAGGTAAAAGTTGTTTCGTATCGTGTATGGCTGTTGATGTTTTATCCAGCAATTTGATCGCTTGCAGGCAGGCCAGTCAGGGCTGCTTTCTGCTTTCCTCCTCACCACCATCTGTGTGTTTCTGCTTGTGTTCTGTGCAGACAGTTGCGTTGTTTCAGAGCACCATACGGGAAGGGATTAAACACTACTACGACGATCTGGACTTCAAAAATATCTTGGACTACGTCCAGCAAAAGGTAGGCCACCATGTGGCTTCACTTCTGTCAAGAGATGAAATGTATTTGTTTGTGATTTTATGTCAGCTCACCCTAAGGTAGTCGCGCCAATAATTTTGCACCAGAAATTTTTGAAAATCGCAGAAGTTTTTTGTTAATTTAATCATTTTTGTTTTTCTGTAACAACCAAATGTTGTAACAGATCTTTCTGACCCTTTACCATTATATTCAATTTGAAAGAGAAACTGGGTTCTTAGCTGCTGCTCTCCTTTAATCTTGATGAACAAAGCGCCTGGGTGGACGTAGCTCCACCTTCGAGGACGAAGGTCCTCCTTGGAGGAGCCACTCCGTCTTTCTGCTCCTTCAGACTAGCCAGCAGCAATTAGCTGAGCTCATTATACGAGCTACTACTCTGTTCAACGCTGGTAAAAAAAAAAAAAAAACACAATTAAAGGCTCAATAGAGGAGCCATGTTGTGATGTCTTCCTGAAGGCGGAGTTTCAGAAAGAGCAGGCGTTTTAAAGAGACAGAGGCCCAATTTTAAGGTGTCAAATTTCTTGACACAATTCCAAGAGAATTTCTGAGAAACTTTTCACAGCAGGCGGCTAATTGGAGGTGAGACGACATCAGTGCGTGGGACTGCATGAAGGAAACATTTTTATTACCAACAGGGCAAACTATTGATCAGAATATCACCCAGAGGCTTTAAAGGTGTGGGAACTTGTTGCATGCGCACACAGCCCACTGGTCCTGTTATTGTGACATCATCCTGTTGTAATGGCATAGTGCTATGGACTAGAACAAACAGAGCGCCTCTGTGGGAGTGCCATTATTCCTCCCTGCCTCGCCGCTGAGGCCATTTCATCCCCCAGTGCTGCTCTGTCTGCAGGGTTGGACAGAGCCCAGTGTGGATTTGTCACTGAAAGGTTGAGGCTCACAGCAGAAGTGTGGCACTTTGTCATGTTTAACTGGGAGGAGAGACAGCTGCACAGAACCTGTTGTCACTTTGAATGGCAATTTCTCATCGGAAGAGTGGGGAGACTGTCTCAGGCAAAGAGGATGGGGACAAGTGTCTAATCATCTCCTGCAGCCCAGAGGTAGGCAGAGTCTGGAGCAGCTGGTGGACGGGGCTCTACGAGCAAAGAAAGCCAAACAGGACGGCCGTCTGGATTCACGTTGAAAACACTTCTACGGTTAAGCTGTGGTTCTGCAACTCAAAGGGTTTTTTTTTTCTGTTTCTGTTGAAGATGGCCGGGCAATTTTTAGCAAACTTTTTTTTTTTTTTAAACATCACGCTAACTGTGTTTTAGTGCTTTATGTGTCTTTAAGGTTTTTAAAAATGTTTTCCTAACCAGATTCAATGAGTATTGAAAAGATTACGATTTTTTTTTAAATTTTTTTATTTTTTATGACTGTCACCATTTTTCTCTTTTATTCTTTTTTTTTTAACAGTGTTTGTAGTCTTCATTCAAATTCAATACGATTAAAATTCAAAAATACGCTCTCAAAGAGGGCGTATTTACATCATTATTACTCATAATGATGTAATAATGAAAAATTCCTCAGTGAATTCTCTCAACTTAATGCCCAGATATATATCTGACCATGAAGGGCAGTCGCATTTTAATGGTTTGTTTGCGTGCATGTCGCTTAAAATTTAGTGATTTACCAAATTGAGCCTGCACAAATAGCAGATATTATTGCTATTTGCAATAATAAAAAAACATCTGACCTATTCTTTCTCTCTTTATTGTGGGCTTTAGGAAATAAAAATAATTTAAGTATTTCTAACTGACATAAAACAAGAGAAATTTGGTCTGATTTAACTTCTAACACATACAGCCTTTTAGATTTAACTTCTAAAAGGCTGTATGTGTTTTCTTTCTCCTTTGTTCAGTGTGTAAGCTTCTGGTGACATCAACTTTGTCATGTTGATGTCACAATTATTTATTACACAGCCGTTACCAGTGCTAATCTTAACTGGCCATGTCATCTTTTTACGCGGAAAGCAGGAACAATTTATGGAGGGCGAAAGTTACTTATTAAAAAGTTAATGCAAAGTGGATTGATCTTATGGACTAACGATTAATTAAAGGACGGGCATTTTCTTAGAAAGCATGGTTTGCTCAGAGGAGAAAAGGGGTTGAAGGATTAATGACGTCTTATTGTATCTCAGGTGTGTTGAGATGTTTGTTTATTTTTTTCAGAGAGTTTTACAATAATCCTTGAATTTCTGTTCTGGTTACTCATCTCTTTCATGTTCCAGTTTTCCTGTTGTGGAGGGGATGAATATAAGGACTGGGGAGTCAATCAGTACCATTTCTGCAACGGTACCAGTCCACTGGCCTGCGGGGTTCCGTACACCTGCTGTGTTCGCAAGGTGAGTGCTCCAACGCCTCTGATCAGCGGCTCCAAACATCGCCCAGGCTTTGTGTTTGTATTGTTAGATCTCAGAACTCAGCTGGATGCTGTTTGCTGCACACGGGTTTGGCCAACCTACAGTCCTGAGAAAAGTGTTAGCTCCCATTTTGATGACTCCCAAGTTTTTTTTGTTTGTTTGTTTGTTTGTTTGTTTGTTTGTTTTGGGGGACTCCTAAATATTCAGATCAATAAAATTAATTCAAAGATGAATTACAAATACAAAAATCTGTTTTCAAATAATTGCATTTGTGAAATGGAAAAAGCTATCCAAAGCAACCTGGGTTTATGCAACACAATATTAACCACATTTTAGAGCCAAAGTGATCGAAAATCACTGTTAGATTTTAGATCTAAAAGTTTTCGATTAAGTGTCCCTTACTGTATGATGACTGACTAATATATAGAATCAAAGTTGGGGGCGTGCTGTGGTGGCGCAGGGCTTAGCACGTCCCACGATTGGAGGCCTCAGTCCTCGACGCGGACGTCGCGGGTTGGACTCTCGATCCCGGCGACCTTTGCCACATGTCTTTCCTCCTCTCCTCGCCCTCTTTCCTGTCTGCCTACTGTCGAAAATACGAGCCACTAGCGTCGCAAAACTCTTTGGAGAAAAAAATGATAAAAAAAGAAGAAAGTCACTTAAACAGACTGAACATGTTAAAACAGTTTTTTCATGTTTGGCCACCTTATGAAGCTGTTGGTGTATTTCAGTGTTCTGTGGTGGTGCAGAGTTATCGAATACATTAGTAATTCAGTCCATTTATATCTGTACATAAATCGATTCAGCAGCGTTTTTCAGATCGGTATCGACCGATGCTAAACCTCAGACATCTGTATCAGAAGTGAAAGACGTGGATCCGTTCAGCCCGAGCGCTAGTTGATTTTTTTTTTTTGGGCTGGGAAGTCGGAAATTCCCAAGTCCAGATGCGACTGGAACGCATCGCCAGCTCTTTTCATCATTTTACTGAACTCTGCAGCCGTCGTTTTTTAATCTTCTGTCGTCATCAGCTGTGATCATCTTTGTTGTATCACTGCGTGGCTAAAACCAGGACCACCGCTCAGCCTGTTTCTGCCAGATTATAGCCAAACGCTGATGCCACATGCTCATCAACTATTATCAGATTGACGTGAAGCTGCAGCTCACTCACAGCCATCTTGTTTGCTTATCTCATATCCTGCTGATAGACACACATCCACAGACCATCCAGGCCGGGAGAGAAATGTCTGGTGCTTGTATCAAATGAAGGAGAGGCTCTTGTTATCTGCACAATAGAACTGTAATTGACTCCACAATGAAAACGTATTGCCCGGCCAGCAGGAGACATGCTGCTATTTAAAGCTCTGTGGCCTTTGGGAGATTTTTCAGTTAAAACAAACGTTGGCCCCCCTCCGGGGCCCTCCACAGGTCCACAGCCATTCTGGTCCCTGAGCTTTAAGGACTGATAATGTGCCTGGAAGCTGAGGAGAGATTAATTATGATAGAGTCCTGCAGTCCTCTCTTTCTGCACACACACACAGACTACACCGATTAAAAAGACATGTCTGACGTTATCAGTTGTTGCCCATCACGGCGGCTGTCAGGTTTACGCTCCGACTGGTCGGCGTGTTGGAGGCTTTTTAAAAGACGGAAAGACGTCACATACAGTGCTGTCCACAACTGTGCTCAGTACATTGCTGCAGCAGAAATGTACGAAAAGAAATGTTTGCACTGTGTACAATCTTCTTTTGCCAAGAGGACAACTTTCATACACGAGTAAGAAAAAGCAAAAGCATGCATCTCCACAACAGGAAATCGCTGTAGTTGGTCTGCCAGGCCAGTCAGTGGCGCTGTGACGCTGCCAGAGAATGACGCAGAACGTAGCCTTTTTTTGTCCTTGTGAGAGAGATAGAGCTGCGGACGTCATCGTTTTAAAAGAAAGACTCGCCTAAAAGGCCGCAATATGGAACTGGAGTTTTGACATGAATCCACTCTGGAACCCGGTTTAAAAAAAAAAGATCATTTCTGGTCTCCCAAAACACTGTCTCATCTCAGGTCAAACTCTGTGTCTTATGACTGCTGCATATTCTGTGTCTTCACAGCTGGGAGAAGTTATCAACACCCTTTGTGGCTACAACACTCTGAGTGAACAGGTATGTGTATGAGAACATATTTGATCTGCTTGTCTTTTGTTTATCTTGTTGGTTTCGTCACTACTGACAACAGCAGAATCCACAGTTAGGATTTTCCTAGTCTAGAGAGCCACAAAAAAATAATACTGTGTAAAAATAACTTTTCCTCTCCACGCTCTGCTTGTTCTGTCTCCCAGAACGAAGTGCTCAAAACAGATTTCCGACTTATAATTAAAGATCGACACGGTTACCATGGCGTCACCTTTTAGCTCAGCTTGCAATTAAACAATCATAGCTTTCATTATCTTTGCTTTCAGGTTATTAACTGAAAAACACTTATACACACACACACACACACACACACACACACATTTTTGTGCTCATGCAGCTTCATAGGGTGGCTGCACCATAGATGATGAAAATGTCATGGTGTTTGAAAAATACAGATATTAAATTCTAAGCGCTGCTAAAACAAATATAATAATAAAATGACGTTAATTTAAATGCGTGTTCTTTGATTTCAAAAGGCGCCTGAAAATCAGATGAGATATTGGAACCTTTTCAGTCTGAAAAACTGATGAATTTTGAAATGCAGAAAGAAGAAGTGAAGATTTCTGGGGGGAATCGGCTGACCGGTACCTGCTGTCAACAGTGAATTTATAGTTACAGCTAAAAACAATAGAATATTGTGGGAAAAATAAAGTATTTCTTGTTTCTCAATACAGAATATGAAACTCATGTAGATTCACTACATTGAGTGAAAAAACGTCAAGTTCTTCTAGTTTTTGTGATTAAAGGGGCAGTCTCATGTAAAAAGCGAAACGTTTTAAGGTTTACTTCTTGTTATAATCATCAAAAACATTCCCAGGCTGTTCCCTTCATTCGTTCATGCATATTTGACAAATACTTTTATCTCCCCCGGCAACCATTCAGCCGTGCAAAATGCCTGGGGGGACCGAGTCCCGCCTTCAAGACACAGCTCCTTCTTGGAGCTGCAGTTTCCAAGATTCCATCTCTCTGAGATCCACTCTGCTCTCCTCCCCCACTCAACTCCTTCAGACTAGCCAGCAGCAATTAGCAAACATCTGGTGGAACTCCGTATCAGCTGAGCTCATTATAGGAGCTACTTCTCTGCGCGACATGGGAGAACCATTGTTAAAGGGTCAATAGAGGAGCCATGTTGTGATGACATCCTGAAGGCGGAGTTTCAAAATGAGCAGAATTTTTTAAAGAGACAGAAGCCCAATTTCACACCGTTAAATTACAAAGTTAAATTTTTGTTGTAAGTCATATCTTTTTATACAGCATTTTTATAACAACTGAAGAGAACAGTTGTTTGTTTCCGCTATAAAATAGAACTATATGCCTGGAAACCACACCGTGCCGCCCCTTTAAGGCTTACAGATAACGAAAAACCAAAATGCAATGTGTCAGAAAATTAGAATATTATGTAAGAGTAATTAAAATATATTTTAAGAAGAAAAACTGAAAACATGTACAATAATTCCAATGAGGTCAGTGATTACTTGCTGTTCCTTTTGCATGAATTACTGAATCAGACACGGACACTGTGGCATCAGGTCAAAGTTCAGAACTAAATCCAGCCGACAGTCTGAGTCTCCATCCAATTTCCCTGAGCGTGAGCTATTTTGCAAAGCAATTTAGCTGCCAGAATTTCCAAGCTGGTTGAGTCACGCTCCAAATGAGCGGAAGTTTATTTCAGGACATTAGTGTGCATTTGGAAAAAGAACACTGGTGTGAATATTTTATGGAACCACACCTTCTCTATTTTTATCTGCTAAAAACTAAAAAACAAAACAAAAAAAAACCCCCTCATATTTCCGGGTGTGTTGTGGTGGTGCAGGGGTCAAGCACAACCCACACATGCAGGCTTCAGTCCTTGCCGCGGCTGTCGAAGGTTCACTTCCCGGCCTGGTGACCTTTGCTGCATGTTTTTCCCTTTTCTCATGACCCATTTTCCTGTCAATTAACTATCAAATAAAAGCCACTAGACACCAAATGTATCACCCCAAATGCAGCCAGACCGAAGCTCTGTGTCATTTCTGCAGCTGCTTTGGGTTTTTCAGAACGAGGGTCTCCAGTTTCACTTTAGAAATTCTACTTTCCTCTGACTTTCTCCCGCTCTGCACTCTGGCCATCAGCGTGAAACCCTGCAGGAGGTGATTCATGTGCGCGGCTGCATCCATGCAGTTAACCTCTGGATGAGTGACAACATTGGAATAACCGTCGCCCTCTGCTGCGCCATCGGGCTGCCACAGGTAATTGAAAGCTCAGAGCCGCAAACTCCCCGAAACTAAACGGCTTGGAGGCACCTGGAAACCAAGCTGCCTGTTTTTTTTTGTTGTTTTTTTTCCTCAGGAAGTTTCTAATGGATGTGTGTCTCTCGGATTGCTTGTCTTTGAAATATGATTCAGTTTGACGGGTCCACCAGTCTCCCTGGGTGACCGCTCTCATAGTTCACCCAATTCCCTCATTTTGACACGCCTCCTCTGGTTAATTACCAGAGCACTGCAGGTCCTCATCTGACGAGACATTTCTCAACTTTTTAAGTACAAGTCACTGCAGGGTTCGCTTCAAAATGGTGCCTTTAGCATCGATAAGTGATGCTGCAAACCGATGCATTCTTTTACTTGACGAATTCAGTGAGAAAAAGAGTATGCTTAAAAAATTGTTTCATGTCCCAGTCATGTAGTGTTTATAAAAAGAGTGTACTTAGAAATGACTTCAGAATAGAAAGTGGACTTGTTGGAGATTGGATTCTGCTAAATTCACTGAGTAAATCTCCTGTTAAATTTTACCCCATTGTTAATGTTCGTGTCACACACTGGACTCTATGAAGCTTACCGGACATTTGCCTGCGCTGTAGTCGATGTTGGTTTGATATGTGGAAGCGTTACTCTCCACCGTTACTCTTTAATAGCTAAACTGTTCTTCAACAGTTTAACTGTGTTATGTCTCCCTTTGCTGTGGCGCACCACATTAAATTAATGATACCCACATCTCCAGGTTTTGTTTAACTGACAGGATTGTCCCGCTGCGGCAGAGCGGCTCTGGATCACACGTAAATTAATAGCTTTTTGGCCCTCCAGCGATGGCACGGATCGTGCTTCCTGAACGGATCGTTCACTGACAGGAACCACAGTTTAGAAATGTGTTTTTTCGACATTCGCACCATACAGACAAAGATTTGTAATGGAAACACAGCTGATGAGTGTTTGTGTTTGGGTGCTCCCCCTCCTCCCACCACCCGCAGCTGCTGGGCATCATCCTGAGCTGCGTCTTCTGGAACCTGCTGGTGGACATGAGCGAGTCGGCCGACATGGTGGACTTCAAGCTGAAGAAGTCCGAGTTCGAGTACAGCGAGCTGGACCTGGCGGGCGCCGGCTGGTGCCTGTGCCTGCCCAGGGACGGCGGCTACCTGCCCGTGCCGGCCTCCGAGCCCGAGCTCGACCCCATTGACATTCACCTGGAGAAGCTGAAGAAGCAGCCGCCCCGGACCCACGCCCAGCTCAGAGAGCTGCAGCAGTCCCGGTCGGCCAGCGGCCTGGACGAGGTCGACGTGGGCCGGCGGCAGAAACGGGACCACTGAGTTCATCTCCCGTCCGGCCTCCTTTTTCTTTTCTTTTTATTTTTGCCTTTTGGAGTTTTTATGCCTTTCTTTTTTTTTTTTTAATTTTCTTGTCTGTGTAATTGATGACATTCATTTCGGTTGTGTTGCACTACTCAAAGTTTGAAAGCGAACCATTGGATCAGAAGGAAGTGGCTCGCTAACGGGATCAGAAGTACTTTTTGCACTTTGTTTACAGCAAATTTCAAACAAATTTCCTTTTAAAAGAGAGATTTCCTTTGTTTTATCAGTCTTTTCATATTTTTTTAAGCCTTGACTGAGCCACGGCTCATGTGCTAAAGCTTACCTCAGGCTATTTTGAAAATAGCCCAGTAGTCAGAGGACGAAACAGTTTTGGTTGTATAAATAAATTAATGGTTGCTTTTTGTTGTATGAGAATAGGACTAGCCAGGTGTGTCTTGCTTGTAGCGTCTGTGACGGATTTATACTGTAATGTTTTTTTTTTGTTTTTTTTTTTTCTGATTTTTAATTTAATTTTGTGCAATCACTGTACATTGTAAGACTGCAATTTGTGAAATAACATGGGATGCATGTTTTGTACTGTATATGAAGTCATTTTAAAGAAGAAAAACAAAGCTCCATAGTTGAGGCTTTTCCATTTTAATAAAAATGTTTTTATTCCTTCCATCTTTAAAGGAATTCCTACAGGCATTATCCACCGGACCCGGAAAAAAACAAAAAACAAACAAACAAAAAAAAAACAGTTTTTTTTTTGTATGAGTTGCATTATTTTGAGCTTCCTCTCAGCTCCTGCCTTGTATAAACACTAATGTTCTTGTCAATAAAGCTGAATTTGTCTACTGATTTCACTCCGTTTCGTTTGGCCACTGAGAATTGAACGTTCACTAGTCGAGGACATGAATGTCTCTTACTCCATTCTATTCCTGCGTAACACCATCGACGTGTTGTAATTTATTCAAAAAAGGCGACTTCACAAATCTGAATTAATAGTGACTTTTTTTCTTTTCTAATTCATATCATTGTCTTCAAATTGATAGCATCACTGCCTAGTTCACCGTTTCTGATAGATATATATTTTTTTCTACATGGCAAAGAATTTTTCAGTGGAGATTGAAAGCCAGTAAATTCAACAGTCACGATTTGTCAGAATCAGATAAATCTGTACAAGCAAACGATGAGCGTGATTTTGATTCTGCTCTCTGCATTGCAGCTTTGTGTATAATGCTCCACCTGATGTATGCACTAAAAAATATTAGAAATTGGGTCATTTTGAATCGAGTAGACACAGAGATTTAAAAACAAAGGAGAATACAAGATATCAGTGTGTGAAGTGTGTGAAAAAGACAGAACCGAGAAGCCAAAGTGACACGCATGCAAAAATAATTATAGCTGTGTTTCCATTGATCATATAATTATAGAAAAAGGAATTCCAACAATGAATTTGCTTGATGCCACGGCAATTTTGAAAAAAGCTCACGTTTTTTCCGATAAGTTTTAAGATGAGGTTGTTTTTCAACTGTATGGAAATTAGGGTATTTCGCAAAAAAAAAAAGAAAAAAAAAAAGCTGCAATAGAAACACTTTTTTTTCATTTGATGTGACGTCGTGTGTTCAACAACCAGCAGGTTGCTACAAGCGGAAAAGACGAAGTAGACGACAGGAAGTGGTGGGAGGAGGAAGATTTTAATGACTTAACGCACGAACAAACCTAATGGCGTGTGATTTTAATTGCGTTTCTTATTTAACGGAAACGCAGCGATGGCGAAATTGAGTTTTTTCGAACGTCAACAAAGCAAAATATCTGCAGCGTTTTTGGAAACGCAGCCAATGTCGCTCTGCGATGGACAGGCGGCCTGCTTCTCGTCCAATGAACGCTGAGATAGGCTGCAGCCCCGCCCCAAAGAACCTGCGAGGTTAAGCGGGTCCACAAAGGACACATGGTGAGATCAGGGTTATGAATGTTTCATTTTCATAAACTGTTTGACATGTACAGATTATGAAAAATTCACAATAAATCCAAACTTCTGCACCTGGTTGAATTGTTTGTTGTGCAGTTACTTCTTACTGCACCAAGAATCTTCAAACAAATCCCCAGTGAATGTGATATTTCATAAAGAGTGTATAAGATTCTGACCTCATACAGAAAGGTCACGCTGATCCTGGCATGGATCGGCTGACATGCCGGGATCGGCTGGTCCATGTCGTCTCAGGAGCCAAATCTCCATCTTGTTTCCTCTTTCCTACATTTTGAATGTTGCAATTTTAATGAAATTGACAAGCAACACACAAACACACACATGCGCCTCTTTTTCCAGCTGCAGGTCATCTGCTCTGATCTTCCTCCCTCCAGCCCCCCTCAGTCTCACAGATAATCAACGGAGCGCAGATGGAATAATTACACAGATGATTTCTGTTGCCTGAAACAGAAAATCCTCAAGAGCGGGGGCGTGTGAACGTCAAAATAACCTGCGATTACGATAACGCGGCCATGTGTTTCACTGTTACAAGTCGTGAGAGGAGCGACAGAGACTTTTTATTCTTTTGTCTCACTATTTATACCCATGATGCACAAGTGTTGAGCTCAGATAATAGAGCACAATTCCACCATGCTTCCTGGAAATGGCCGAAATGAGACCAAACTGCCTCCCCGGTCCTCACATGTTGTCAACAACCTTCAGAGCAGATGAACTGCAGATTATCTGTCATTTGGTTCGTGCCATTATGTCGTATTTCACAAACATTCCTTCCACGTTGTGAAAAATCAAGACATGCTGTTTTCCTTGGGGGGGGGGGGGGGGGGCGTTTTGTGTTTGGTTTGTAGACAAAATGACAGTGAAAATAAATTCTTGAGAGGGAATGAAGAAATTGGCCACCTTGTTCTGTGTGTCTGCAAATCTTAGAGGCAAATCTGGGGCTGAGTCTCTGACGCCGCAGCTGAAAAAAAAATATAGACATAAATGTACTAAAATGTGATCGAATAAATATATTTCAGAAAATTAATTTTAAGAGAGCTATTTTGAAACAGCTTATACCAATTTTTTTTTTTTTTTTTGCTGAATTGAAATACATTTCAGTTTAAAGTGCACATTGTCTGCTGCAGTGGAAATACTACAGATGCACTTATTTTACTTTAAATATAGTTGAACTTCTGTGCTTATTTTATGCCTGAGTGACACATTTCAGTGACATTTAAAGTGTATTTGTAATGGTTTTACTTTGAACTTACATTAAAATACAATACATTCTGAATATATTAAAACTCTCAATAACTCCTTATAAATCATTGAACTATTAGGGTTAAAAAAAAAAAAAAAAGAGCTTCAATTACTGACAGAATTTTATCTTGCACAGATAACGTGCAGAGTGCAAAAAATGTCCTAAATAAATGTCATTATTTCAGATGTGATTGCGTCGTCGTTAAAGGGCCAGCTCATCTTTCATTCTGCGCCTGTTTCTTCTTGAACTTCCATCACATGGTGGAGTAAAAGGAAGGTGTTGCTCACCTGTTATCTGCTGCCTAAATTCAGACGCAATTGCACTTTTTTTTTTCCTTTTCTTTATTTTATTTTTTTTCACAGACAAAATGTATCCAGTCATGGAAATTTAACTGATCTCTACAGAACTGGATCCACAGATCTGCAACTAGAGTCGTCACGCCAAAGCGTAACACGGACAATTTGTTTCACAGCCTGAATATGAATCTCGCTGGTTCATCAAACTCGTTAATATTAGTATCACTAAACTTCAACTCCAATATGTTAACGGTAGAAAAAAAAAAAAAAAAAAAACAGACTGCCATCCACACCTGTGTGCTTCCTGGACTGGCTCTAGTTAGAGAAAGAGTGTATGTGTAGGTGTGTGTGTGTGTGTGTGTGTGTGTGCGTGTGTGTGTGTGCGTGTGCGTGTGTGTGTGTGTGTGTGGAGGGAGGATTTAGGGGGGTCCAACCAGTCTGCAGTCAATTTCACACTAAATGCTCCGTGAGCTGGAGGGTAAAAAGAAAAAAAGGAAAAGAAAGAAAGAAAGATTTGATAAGCTTCTCCCTCAGGACATTAATGATACAAATTTCTTGTGCTGGATGATTGCACAGCAGCTTCTGGTCACATCCAGCCTCCGTGCCTCATCACCCTGATAAACCTCTCACAGATTCAGAGCTTTTAATAGCAGCACATCTTCAGATCTCCAGTCCCACAGCAATCAGACTGAACAGGTTCTTTCTCTCAGGTTCTTTATGCTCCAGCCTCAGTGGAACTCAGTGGAAATGGGCAGGGTGACCACTTACACAAAATTCAATTCATCTACTGCTATATAGTCGTAGAGAGGCCCAACATTGCTCCGATGTATTATTTGGACTACAAAATGGGTTTTCATGCATGTTGGGACTCCATCCTGAATGGGTTTTTGCCTGCAGTAAAGTGCTGGGATGTGCTGCTTTATTAGCATGAGCAGGTTAGGAGCTAAATCCTGCACGGGTTTCTGAGTGCAATGGCTAACAGGAAGGCTGACGTAAAAATGGGACACAATGCAACATGACTACTCTGACCGCGGAAAACTATGGGATACATTTCCAACTGAGAACTTCATGGCATTGGCAAATAAGTTTTATTTTGAGTGCAAAGATCAGAATTGTGCCATTCACACTGCCATGAAAAAGTCTGACGTGGGTCACATATTGGATTTGCCTGGTGTGTGGAGGCAGACGTAGATCTATAATGGACAGTATTAAGTGTTTTCCAGGCACATTTTGTAGCACATCTAAGAAACCTTTTTACTTCAGTTTGTATAAAAATGCTGTATAAAATATGACTTAAAAGAAATTTGACTTTGTGATGTAACAGCTTGAAATTGGACCTCTGTCTCTTTAAGAAACTCCTACTGTTTCTTAAACTCCAGCTTCTGTAAGGCACCACAGCATGGCCCCTTTGTTGACTCTTTAACAATGTTTTGACCAGATTTGCTCTAACAAGTAGCTTTTTTAATGAGCTCAGGTGATGCACAGTTCCACCAGGTGCTTGCTAATTGCTGCTGGCTAGTCTGAAGGAGCTGAGTTGGGGAGTTGCGGAAACCGCCAGCACCGCGGAGGAGCTGCACCGCGAAGGAGCTGCACTGTGGAGGAGCTGCACCGCGAAGGAGCTGCACTGTGGAGGAGCTGCGCCTCGAAGGCGGCGCTCGGTTCTCCCAGGCGTTTTGCACAGCTGAATGGTTGCCACGGGAGATTAACGGATTTGTCAAAGATGAAGAAATCGAGGCAGCACTCCATGTATGTTTTTGCTTAATGAATAACATTCTAGCATGACTTGAAGCTAATGAAAAGACAGTTCTACTTGACACAAGCCCTTTAGCAAGTATTGAATTTCAAACCCAGACAGAAACGTACTCATTTACATGTTGCCGTGGGTTCTGTAAAACAAAAACAAAAAAAAAAACACGTACTCACAACAAATTAAATGCAGCACATTCTGGGGTTTCATGCTCATTAAAACTTTAGAACTGTCCTTTGTGTTTTGTGTGTGTTTGTTTCTAGTCTGGTCTATGTCTCCCAGTGATTCTCTAAAAGATCATGGCAGCACAGGCCCGTGTGTATTGACCTGCCAGTGCAGCGTGCTGAGAGATTTGCTGTCTGTGGCCGTCGACTGAAACAGCGTCCTGCCTTCAGCTCTCAGCTCTGCGCCGGCTTTGCCCATTATTGACCCCATGATGAGAGCGATAGCCAGGCACAGAGGCACGCGCTGACAGAAAGGGTCTGCTCCTCTGCGCTGACTTTATTCCACTCAATAGTTTGCTGGAGCTCCACCGGCGCGTTTTCACTGCGACTCCATGAACATCAAACGTCGTTTCTCCTCTCTGTCACTCAGGCTAACAACTAAACAAGGTAGGCTGCCACTTATTCCAAACAACTTTATCATTTTCTGTTTAGTCCTATTTGTTCGTTCTGTTTGCCTTAGTGAGAGTGTTGCAGTTTCTCTGTTTGTTTGTTCAGAAATGGTTTCCAGTTTGGATTTAGGCCTTTTGGAGAATAACACTAAAGAAAACCTGAATTCTTTTGGTAAACTGTTAAGTTTGGAACAGATAAGGAAAATATTCTTTGAGCTGGGGGACGTACAGCAGCCGATCAGAGGAACACACAAATGATATTGAGGTTTTGGAATGAAACTTTCAGCCAATAGAAATGATGAATCAGCTTACTTTATTTGGTGAGATTTCTATTCAGGTTTTAACTGCTAAGAGGCTCTTAACCAAAAATAAATACGTTTTAACAAGATGTCAGACGACCAAATGCCATTCATTCCCAATGTTATAATAAAAAATTCAGAGAAGAAAGAGGTCATACGTAACTAATCAGATGTTTTATAAACTCAAATGAGATTTAAAATGCTTTAAAGTTGCACTTGACATCTAATTCTTTCAAAAACTTAGTTAAACACGGAAACAAATTTAAAGAACGCAAACGTTCTTTTTTTCTTTCTTGCGTTTTTTTTTTTTTTTTTTTGTCACTTCTCAATTCCCTTACCTTTAAACATGGGACGCGCACACCGTTTGAACTTTTTTCTGCAATTTGAAACGACTCAAACTTAAAATATTTACATCAATGGGATGCAAAGTGGTGTTAGCTGGTATTTAAACAACCATGTTTTCACCAGACAACATTGTTCAGTGTGTTTCTTTGTTTGATTTTACTGCACTAAAGCTAAGCAGGTCGAGGCCTTATCAATCCACTAGAGCGGCTGAAACTTCTCCGTCTGTCTGTGGAGTGAAGTAAACATTTAGATTTTGCAACAAGCTAAACGGCATCAAAAATGACACCTTCTGCTGGTTTTATCTGAAATCAGCCGACGAATTTCACCAGCAACATCGCCTTCCTGTAGCTTTGTCGCACGTACATTGTTGAATTGAGAGAATCCAAATTGAACATTTTTCTTCGTACAAATCTCAACATTTGTTATTTTTTTTAACAAGCCCCAGTATCCCAGAGGTACAAGTTTTATTTTTGAGTTGCTTTAAATCTATTAAGTTTGCTTAAATAGAGCGTTTAGCTGTTCACCTGAGAGAATTTTTTCACTTTCCAACAAATTCACTGCTGCCTAACGTCTATGACGAACGTCTCAGTGATATGTTGAAATATAAAGTGAAATAATTGTTTCAACTCAAAGACTTTCTCAAGCGTAAGACCTTTAAGCAAACACTTTTAGTGGGCAACGCTTACTTACTAAGCTAACATCATGTGTCATCCTCACTAATAATCTATAACAGACTGTTGTACAAGCCATTAAACTTTGTGAAGGTTCAGGTGAAGTTACGTCGCTGAAAGCGTTCTCCAACAATTATCAAGTTTTGTTGCCATTTCAGTTTCCCTGATTGCTTTTAGATGAGGTTGAAAGTGTGAAACACCACGCTGATCTTTCCAGCAGATTTCTCCAAGGTGTAAAAGCCTCAATTACTCGACAAATTAACCCGCTGTGCCTCGTGCGGATGTTTGGGAATACCTACATGCCGGCAGGGCACATGACAGCAAGGCCTCGTGCTCTCATTCATGCACCAGTGGGGGTTGTTTCCAGTGCGAGCCCATCGATCCGCTAGTGATGTGGGGGTGGTGGGGTGGCCTGCAGCGCTCACTCCAGCTGCCCACTGGGTGTGAAGGACACTGATGTGACAGCACTAATTACAGAGGCAGGAAGCCAGAGCTACAACCCTCCACGGCAGCAGCTCAGGCAGAGCTCCGCCGGGTCAGAACCTCCCTCCACCAGCCGCTTCACACCTCTCACCCCTCCAGGGAGGCGTTTCCAGCATCCCACAGCCAAAACACAATGAGACACGCAGCTCTAACTCACGGCATTCAAACCAGTCCTGTTATTTTGTTTAAAAAAAAAAAAAAAAAAAAAAAAAAAAACACTAAAAGTTGATGGCTTTGTTTAAATTTTTTCATACTGTAATTAAAGTTGTGTATCGTGCAACATTTACCCCCACCTCCATTAAAGTAACACAACTATTTATCTTTATGCGGTTCATGAGTGTCGGTAAACTTCTCACCGTAACTGTTAAGTTCTGGCCAAAAAAAGTCAGAAAAGGTGAGTTAAATCAAAGATAAGAAGAAGACCATTTTCAAATGCGAAAAGATGTATTTTGCAGATTTAAATGCGAGAGTTGTGTGAAGAAGTTTACATTTGTAGGGAGTTTTCTGCAATCGTCACATGCTCAAAACTATACAGGCACATATATACATTTACGGAAAACAATATAATAAGAGATGCCTGTACCAGAAGAGCCTAGAATGTGATTTAACTGAGCCAGGCTAAGATCTATTTCCATTCCTGTTACCAATAAAAAAATATTTTTTAGCATCACAGAGCCGGCCGTTACTCAAAACAATGGGAAAGTTATCAAAACCTTTTTCTTAACTTTGCTGAGATCCTTGGGCTTTCCCTTTGGTCTGTACATATACAAAAGTTGGGAAAGTGTTTCGGAGTCATTTCTAACCAACTGCAGGTTACAAATGTTTTAGTAAGTCTATGTAACACAAGCGTGTGTCAGAAATCTGGAAGAGCCGAATCCTTTGAGGGGAGAACAGTTTCTTCAGGAACATTCAAGGCAAATTCTGCCATGGAGCTGAAACTTTCCTCTGTTCACACTCAGCCCAGTTTTATTTCAAAGTGTCAGCCGAGAAGCTAAAATCAAATTTCAACCCTAACTGAATCATGGAGATCCACACAATAACCAGCTCAGAGAAAGATTGATCTGCTTGGCTACAACAAAGAGAATTATGGAGAAGCCAAAGCGACGCTTTCAAACCTTGGAACACTGAATCAAATGTGAAGCATGGTCAGGATAGCATCATGCTGTGAATGAAAAGCTGCAGGGAGACTACCTTCAAGTTTTTGAACTTTAACTAAGACTAGAAACTCCAAATGAAGCAGGCTAACCTTAAATATCTGCATTACGCTGGACCTGGACCTTGACCGAGATTACGAACTCTTCTAATTCTGCAATGAATTCAAAAAAGTTCAAATTCAAAAATTATTTATTAATTCCAAATGTTGTTGTAACTCATTAATTTAGATTAATGAGTTAATCTAAATTAAGTCATTAATGAGTTAATATAGATTAACTCATTAATTTTGATTAATGAGTTAATTTAAATTAATTAATTCATTAATCTAAATGAGTTTAGATCACAATAACAGTTTAGACATACAATAGCAAGAGTTATTGTAGATCAGGGGTGTCAAACTCCAGTCCTCAAGCGCCGCTGTCCTGCAGTTTTTAGATGTGCCACAGGTACAAAACACTGGAATGAAATGGTTTAATTACCTCCTCCTTGTGT
>VMRN01000084.1:1667283-1713900 GCA_010277015.1 Poeciliopsis turrubarensis | reverse complement strand
GAGCAGAACCAGAAGAGAACCAGAACAGAACCAGAGCAGGACCAGAAAGCCATGTTGACTCAGTTGCAGTAAAATCATTACAGCACCACACCTGGGTTTCCCAGTACATAACATCACTTCACTTCTGATCTGAAAAAAGAAAAGTTCACTTTTCAAAACCTTTCAACAGCCTCTCATCCACTGAGAGGTTTTGCTGGTTTTGAAGAGAAGCATCTTGCTTTTTGTTTTCCTGCCATTCAGTGTCCTTGATGGTTGACTCTCAGCTGTTAAGACCAGCCAAGTTGAGAGAGAGGGACTGGGAGTTTCTCAGAAGTGACCCTGCGTGGCTGTTGTTATCTCTCAGAGTGCTAGAGGTCCGTCTTTTGGAGTGTGTTTGCTGCCTGAACACTCATGGAGAGTGTTACAACGATCACACAGGGAGCCAGTCAGTGGACTGAACGGAGGATACTTTTGCCTCCTGTGTTGATTGAGCCTCAATTCTTTTTTTCTGAAATAGAAATAAACCCTTTTTTCACTCACTTCACTTCCATTGACTATATTAACATGCAATTTGACATTTTGAAACTCAACTTGCTTCTAGGAAACAAGCCAATTTAAAAAAAAAACAACATATTTTTGATTTTAAAAAGTTTGGTCAAGACAAAAGTGGGTTTTGTTGGCCCTTTCGAAATTGTTTTTTTTTATTTCGCGAAACAGTGGAAACACGATTTACACGATCAGCAACCGAGTGTTGCCACTGGCGCAAACCACGAAGAAGAAGACAACAGGAAGTAGTTGGAGGATGATGGCACTGCATGTTTTTCTTGTTGACGAACTTCTTCATGTGTGATTTTAACTGCCTTTCTTATTTAACGAAAACACAGCAATTGAGTAATTCTATTTTTTGGCATTAATGGGAAATTGCCAACGTTTTTCACACACTTATAATGAAGGCGCAGCAAGTGTGAAATGGAATACACAGAGTGGAAATCAGACTTGACTTACCTTCAATTTTTTTATATTTGATCATTCTTTGAAGTTTTTATTGAATTCTGGTACTTTAGTTGAGGTAAAATTAGAACTTACGTGAAATGTACATATCTGTAGTAATTCAGGAATTGACTTCAGATTCACTGCCATGGAATTTTAGAATACATTCAGTACAATGAGTGAAAAGAAGGTTTATATGAAAATAAAGATTTTGTTTTCTCCACCTCCACCAGCAGGAACATGGTGGCCTTGTTCCTCGCTGGTGGCCCTCAGTGTGTGAACTGGTGGCACGTGCGATACGTTACCATCGCATTTGTTTTAATTATGTGCATTTTTATTGACTTACCCTGGCTCCTAATTATTTTCCCATTGATCTGCATGGCAGTGCTGCAGCAAGCAGGTCAGAGAGCGAGAGCTGCTGCTGGTGGTAATGCAGCTGGAGGTCATGTCCCAGATATGGCGCTCTCGCACACACATACACACTTTGCATGGACTTCCATTCATCTTTTCATTCATTTCTATAGCCTAACCTTAGCCCTTCCCTTAAATCTAGCCTAAACTCGATTCACTCTTAAACCTAACCCCTAACCCACAAACAACAAGGAGTGCTGGGTTCTTACTTTGCAGCATTTGTTATAAAAATGGGTCATTCAAGGTGAGAAATGTCAAAACGCGCACGCATATCGTTGAAAAAACACGTGCCTGCAAAGTTAAATGTTTGGGAATGACTCTGTCCTGTTCCAAATGACCAGACGCCGTTACAGAAAGCAAGATTCAGAGACCTAGATGAGCAAGGCCACTGACCTTTTCCAGAAACTGGACGGTCAGATTAAAACATGATTATCTTTCAGATCAGATCATATTCATTCATTAAAATGCAACATTTTCCGTGTCTTTTTCTTTGTTTTAATTTGTGTTTTTTTATTATTATTAATGTACTGTACTGCACCATGTATTTTGTACTCTAATGTAAAATTTATCTTTAAAAAAAAAAAAAAAGAAAAGAAACAAATAATCCTACAGCTGTGCAAGCAAAACGCTAAACAGGTGTAGGCTTCTTTAAGTCTTTTGTACAAGCCAGACTTGGAAAACCACAAGCTGCATTTCCATTACAAATGTGCACAAAACTTTGCCGATATTCTATCAATGTCGTGTTGTTTCCATTAAACAAGAAAAACAATTAAAATCACACGCAACTACGTCTGTTCACGCCACAAGTCATTAAAAGAAAAACAGCTCACTTCCGGTCGTCTTCTTCTTCGTGGTTTGCGTCAGTGGCATGACAGTTTTGCCAAACGAACCGACGTCGATGCGGCTGGGATACCGCCTCGTTTTAGCACCAACACGTTTGGTCAACAGCTGAGCGTTTCCTCTGAATCAGCGGGTTTCCATGAAGCAAATTCATTTTCGGAATATCAAAATGCGCAATTGTGTGGTCAGTAGAAACGCAGCTAGTCTTCGGTTTGCCACGACGCTGTGTGCACATAGGTATTAACCATGCTACAGTATCTAAGGGCGAATCTACAAGTGTCTAAATAAAGTGTTTTTAAACTTGTCAGGATGGACCATGGAGACAGAGGGATGAGGGTGTCTGACCTTCGCTATGAGGAAGAGGATGGTGAGTCTGTCTGCATGTGTGGCCCCCTGCAAACACACCAACTGGAGTCCAAATGTTTGTTCAAGTTGTGTTGAATTGGCTATTTGACCATGTAGTTTTAGTTCTGAGACTGTGAGCAAGTGAACCTCATATAGGTTACATCATCCAAAACATAACATGCAAAAGAATTACGACATCCGAATGTCTGCGTATTTTTATTAACATATTTGGGCATGTGGACATTTAAAATAAATCAAAACCTTCTGTAAAATATTAAAAATGCTGCCTGGGCTCAATAGTTTGGCTGGAATCACACACGGCTGTATCACATCAGGCACCAAAAAACATGACTATTCATCATTTTGAAGGAGGTTTACTGTATTTAAACATTACACCTGCAGTTTGGTATGTTCTCAACTGCTGAGGTCAGACGGAACACCATGTTGAGATTCAAAGAGCCTTGAGAAGGAACATTGTTGCCTTTTATGAGCCTCGCAAGAGATCAAGTGAGGTCTAAATTCAAATCAGCCTTTCCACTGCATGGAAATCAGTCTGCAAGAGGGGGGATGTTAAAAACAACCACCGTGTCCAGGTCCAGCCGTTCACGCCGCAGGCTGGCCGTAGGACGCTACAGTAAAGCTTAAGCTGTTGTCACCAAGCTTCCAGCTGACTCTTATGTTTGACTTTAAATGTGCCACCAAAAAGAGAGAGGAAGTTTAACATTCATTAGACGAAAGAAAGGAGAAAAAAAACATGACTTTCTAGAAGAAAAAAAAGAAACAACTGAACAACTAAAGTTTGCCTGGATTTATGTAATAATGTCCTTGTGAAGACGAGAGGAGAATGAATTGAACAGGGGGACATGCTATGCATGAACTCAAAATAAGAAACAAGAAAAGTACATGATAGCAACTGGAAAGCCCTTGTGTCAACCAAGGACTGGTCCTGAGCCTAGTCAAAGCCCAGATCTAGATCTCTGGACTGAACATCCCAGTGGTGATAATGTTATTTACAAAGGTGTTGGTGCGTCCTAGCTTTTTTTTTTTTTTTATTAGCTAGAAATCACGTTTCTGTCTGTATCTTTTCTTTATTAAGTAAAATATGGTTAATTGATGATGTTCAGCTGTGATCAAATCACTTCCTTTATTCAGTCTGACCCTTTTTTTTAAAAAAAAAAAACAGTTGTGTTTTATGAAACAGTTTGCAATTTTGCAGTTATAGTGAAACATGACTGCATTTAAACATTTAGCCAAGTGAAAACACTGCTAAGTTGTTACTTTATATTTCTGGCGCAACGTCAGATTCCAATCAACGGACCGTTTTCCTCCACAGACCATCAATCCGTCTACATCGGCGTCCCCGTATCGCGTGGATTACGCCGCAAACGGAGGCGACGGCGTTCGAGTCGAGAGGCTCAGGAAATGGAGCGGGACAGACACTACGGCCACAACAGACACCACGACCATGACCGCTACAGAGACATAGACATTGAGGAAGGACTGATGGACTCAGCTGAGCAGAGTCTCCAAGACATCAACCGCACAAGTAAGAGCGATCAAACAAACAGCCATCACAACAAAGCTGATCACAGTTACAAAGACGGTTCCTCCAGAAGGCAAGATACATCTCCAAGAACCTGAAAATGTCACTAGACTCACAGCTGACTTACTCTTGCTGTAGACTTGCATTCAGGGAAGATGGCAGTCTAAATTTTGTTCTAAAGCAGCTGTAGAAATGAGTATTACTGATTGATCTTTCAACAAGCAGGTACACTGTGCATGTAATATGTTCCCTAGCTGAGACACAAGAACTAGAACTGATTATATCAGGGTAAAGTCTGTTTATCCCTCCATCTGACCCTTCAAGCGATTAACGCGTACCAAAGGCCATATTTTGTAGAGAGCAGCCTGGACTGCACTGTGTCAAACGATCCCCACTAATTGAAAGACCTGCTCACCTCCTCGCCTGCGGCGGTGCCGCACCAGGAACTACTGAGGGATACAACATGGAAACCTCCGAAGAGTTACACTGAATGCAAACTTTCTTCTTCTATGCTTTTCTGTTCAGTTCTAGTCGACCATGGAAGACACTCAGTCATACTAACTGGTTTTTCCTGTTGAAGTACAGGAAGTTGTTCCTTCCCCCTGTTGCCCGTTTCTTGCTCTGCATGGGAGTCGACTTAATGATGAAAAATATGAGGTTGTTGTTTTCAAAAGGTACTTTTAATCTGACAAAACCAGACTCATCAGGACATATTGTAATTTATTGAATATGACCATATTTCTTAAAATGCAGTTATGATACTTCTGATCCAACAAGCAGCCATAATTACATAAATATATATCATTATGTTTTTATTTAGACAACTTAATACTGTTTCTACAAAAAACTAATATGGTTCAGTTGTTTAGTGTTTGCAATAGTTTTATCTCTTCTGTCACAAACATATGATGTCCACTGATTGGTTGAATTTATTTCTCATTTGTCACCAAGCTGTGTATTTCTTCCCTTTGTTTACCTGCAGCAGCAGCTCAGTGTGTTTACTGAACTCAGCTGGCGTTCAGGTCAAGTTTCCATTTTAATTAAAGAAAGGCTTTTTGTCGTGCTTTCGATATGATTTTCCTCCCTTCTGGGCATTTTACAGTAAGCAGCGGGAGGCTGAGACAGAGCCTGAGAGGGATTGCTTCTTCTTTTGTCGTCGACACGGCAGCGGATTGCTTTCAAATACTTGGGGTGTTGGTGAATTGAGAGGTTTTATTTAGCAGTTTTCAAAATGCATGTGGTGCAATAAGTGGTAAAACAGCAGAGGTACTTGATCAGACGAACCTGATGCAAGCAGCAGCGTTTTAAAATGTTCTGCCTGTCGTACAAAAATGACATAAATCTACAAAACAACCATTAAAAAATGGTGAATTATTATAATTTTTTTCCCAGCTATGTGTCTTCCGCTGAATAGATGAAACCTGTAACTGCAACAAACTAAACAATGTTCAGTTTTTGTCCACTGGATTAGAAATGCCTGTGAGCAAATTTCTTATAATTTCACTTCATGATTGAAATCATCATCATCCGAAAACTTCCTGTTGTGTTCACTCACCTTATATCTGATCTTAAAAATTATCTGATGATGCAAGTGCACAAAAAAAAACAAAAGCAATAGAATCCTATAATAGCAGAAAAAAAACACCAACAAGCAGGGATACTGTTAATCTAATCTCAGTAATTCAGGAAACAAAAACAGTATTTTTCTTTATTAAACAGATAAACATAGAGTAACTTACCACTCGATAACATTGTTTATTTGCAGCAGAATGTTTGTATATAACAGTATGACTTGCTGGTTCATGGCTGCCTTGCAGATGTCCTCCTGGAACCCTTTAATTCAACTTAATTCAGTTTATTTATAAAGAACCAATTAGCAACAAATGTCATCCCAAGGCAAGCAAGTCCAATTTACGTAAAATATTGAACAACCCAATCTACCCAATCATGTACACAGATTCAAATTCAATTGCAAACCATGCAATCCTAATGAGCTACTAAAGCTTTCTATAAGCATGTTAAGCTCTGTGGAAGAATTGATTGCTTTCTGACTAGTTTTTGAACATCTTAAATAAGTTATTTTCTGCAGTGTCTCCAGCAGCAGAGCGGCTACGCTACATCCTGAGTGAAGACGACGACATGCCCACACCAACGCTCTTCACAGAGATGGATACTTTGCAGCGAGAAGGCGACGAGCTGGAGTGGAAGGAGTCGGCCAGGTGTGCGTCCACGCCCAAAGCACACGTCACACACGCGCACATGTTTTGCGTGGCTGTCTTTGTGGGGGGCTTTCCATTGACTTACATTCATTTCTACAGCCTAAACCTTATCCTTATGGTAATCAATTCACACCTTAGTCCTCAATTTGACCCCTGACCCAAAAGTAGTGTTTCCCCTTGTGTGGACCAGGCTTCGGATCCCACTAAATGCTTTGGAACAAAGGGCCGAACCGATGCAAGGAGATGAAAACCATAATAAAACAAATAAAATGAAAAGGAAACATCAATTAAATAAATAAAACTATAAGTACAGGACAAAGACAGTTAACTTTAAAAATGTCCACAGAACAAGCCGAGCTAATGTCTTGTCACACAAAGATGTGGCATGAAAGGAAAACCCACCTGCTCAGAAATTCTTTTGAACGATGGAACAGCGACCAACATATTGATGATCAATAAGAACTATTTATCGTTCCTTTATTAGGTAACTGCATGTCTGTGACTGCATCACACAGCAATCAAAGCCCACAAACAAAAATGTTGCTCTTGAAAAACCTGCCAATTTGTCAAGTACCTCTTTATGATTTATATCACTAATCTGCACACAGCAACTGCATCTAATCATATTTTCAAATGTATTGATATTTATTCACGCAAACACTGGGTGAATAAATATCAATACATTGATATTTAAATTGGAATGTAAATTGGAATATATCTTGACATTGACAAAGAAAAATTCTTATCTTGATAAATGATAAACGATACAATAAATGCCCACCTGTGCAAGAGCAAAATATCCAAGAAGCTTGAAGAACGAACTGAGGTCACCCAAGCTGCCCTTTCAGTGGACCGCTGCCTGCTGAGCAGAGGGAACCCGAACAGCACATGTTGAAAACCTCAGTGAGTTTTAATATTTTGTGCTTTGCTGATTCACTTTTTCTTTTGGTACGTTTATATCTTCAGGTGGGTGAAGTTTGAGGAAAAGGTGGAGGAGGGAGGCGAGAGATGGAGTAAACCCCACGTGTCCACGCTGTCCCTGCACAGTCTTTTTGAGCTCAGGACTTGTCTCCAAACAGGGACGGTCCTGCTGGACCTGGACGGTTACTCGTTGCCTCAGATAGTTGGTGAGACGTCTTCCTGAAAGATGGGATGAAATCCCCCAAAATATATATATATATATATATATATATCTATATCAATCCCTTGTGGTCTGTTATTGTTTGATAATTGGCATGTCAAAGTGGCAGCTGCAGACTAGTTGATAGTAGAGTACCTAATCCCAGTAATCAAGTTTTTAATATTATCTTGAAAGTTTTTCTTTCTATGTCTTCAGTTTGTCGTTGACCAGCCTTTCTTTTAATCCACCAAAACTCGTAATGACTTCTTCATTGAGTCCTTCTCTTTCCTGAGAGCTAGAAATCTTTTGTTATGAGAAAAACCTTTTTGTGGTGGCGAGCTTTGATGGAGTGTCACGTTTCACAAGCCTTCTGTTTTTCTGAAGCAGCATTCAGGCTCAAGGAGAGAAATCAGTCGATGTTTTTCTGCTCGGAACATTGATTAATTCCTTCACCATCAAGGCTTTGTATGTCTGAGTAAAAGCCATTTATCTCATGGGAACTGAACTCGTGTCTGTGCAGATGACATCATTGAGAGACAGATAGAAGAGGGCATGTTGTCGCCTGAGCTCAGGGAGAAGATCAGCTTCGTGCTCTTGAGGAAACACCGACATCAGACCAAGAAGCCGATTCACCGCTCGCTGGCCGACATGGGCAAGTCCGGCTCCTCTGCAAGTGAGTGTTCCCACTGGTACTAAAAACCTGCAGACTGACTCAGCAAGGCCTGACTAAAACTTTACTTAACACAGGATAATGTTCTACCCCATATATGCTAAGGTCATTAGATTATCTTCACCAAAGTTAAGTTTATTATTAAAGCTAAGATGAGCTGGATAAGCTAAATAAGCTACTCAAGATGACTAAGATTCACAAAAATATATTTTAGTGAATTTGCTCTTATTATAATGATTAACAACACAAAATCTTTGGCCATAATGCCAACTTTAATAGTGATTTTTTTTTCCTCCCTAAGTAATGTGTTTGTTCAGCTCTGTCACCAACAGCAACGAGAGCCAGTGCCTGCTCATTCTTCAAAGGTCTTGAATTCATTGACCTAAAATCAATGTCTTAAATTCATTTAAAAATGTAAATATACAAGTCGCAGGCCTTACATTTTGTGGTGGCAGGGCTACCTAATCTCATATATTTTGTGTAAGTATTTTTGTATTTCCTTGTTGGTGAAAATGTGCTGCATAAATAAAATTACCTTTACTTTTAATTTAGCTTTGCCTGCCATAGGCAAAAGTTTGAGTGGTGTGCAGGCATCTTCATCTTGCGTCACATTTAGTGGCTCGATGCAGTTCAGGCTTCCGGGAACAAGTCTTAAACTTGATTTAAGACTAAGCAAAAAACCTGCAAGACGTTTTGTGCGGACAGACGTTCACTATGCATATGTTTATCGTGCTTGTTGAACGGGTCCCTGCTCTCCAGCAGCCAGCAGGGCTCATATCCTCCACAGGGGACACATTAATGTTTGATGAGTTAATTATCGCTGTAACATTTCCCCATCTCATCAGGGCAAAGCACATGCTGCTCAGTAAATCAGACAACATCACCTTCAACTATTCAGCTTCTGTTTGCCTCTGTGCCTGCTTCCCCGCCGCTGTCAGGTCGGAGCGTACCGCCCCGAGGTGGAATGGGTCCGGCTCCAGGTCAGGGTCAAGGGCCGAACTTTAACCGATCCACGGAGGATCTACGAGTTAAGCAGCAAGCTGCTAACTACGGACGCCTACGTGAGTGCTGCTTTGCTACGATCAGTTTTTGTAAGACTTTTATTCCCTAAGTCCTAAAACGTAAAAAAAAAAAAAAAAAAAAAAAAAAAAAAAAAAAAAAAAAAAAAAACCTAATTTCAGTTACAGTGCCTAGACTCGGAGTGAAATACACCAAAAATACAACATTTGCAAGAAGATTCTCGTAAAATGGGAATCAGTAAAGGAACACAAATACTTTTGTAAGCCCCTGTTAACTGATGGGACAAAAGGGTAACATTTTGAAATGTGTGCATCTTGTTACATCAAGCTTACAATTGTACAACACTGAGTGTGTGCATGTTAAAATGCAGTAATGCAGTCCTCAATAGACTGTATTACTGCAAACCAAGCAATAAACTTAAGTGCTACATAACACAGTGGGAAACTTGATGTAGAGTTGAGTTTTCAGTGAGTGTTTTTCCTTCCAGGTCATGCTCAGAGCAGAAGTATGAACGACATTGCCGACACCCCCAGCACAGACCAGGTGGGCTCCAGCTGTGGCTTCACAAACCAAGCGCTCATTGTGTAGAAATCCAATCACTAAATCCCGACATGTACCAATCACATTTAGAATTTGTATTTCTTAATTGGTCAGATTTTTTTGTCAGCATACAAGCTGTACTCAATTTGCTGCTCTGCCTGATGGGAGAAATCACCCGCCTCTTGCCTCAGTTGCCTCACTGGCGATTCCTCTTTCATCCCAGTTGTGGTAGAAAGCGGGATAGAAAGCGTGCAAACACGCACGGAACCAATCCAATAACGCGCTTTAAACCCAGAGACACATGCTGGGTCAGTCGCGGGGGCGTGCTGTTGTTGTGGGGATCAGGCTGCTGAGCTTTGAAATAGACAGGTCATGATTAGGTGTCGCTCTCTGGGAGGGATGAAGTAGAAAAAAAAAACAACAACAACAAAAAAACTGAATGAGGATTTGTTTCAGAGAGTACGACACGGATTATGAGCGGTCTTTGTCAGCCAAAGGAGCAAGGATTCCTGCGACCAGTGTTTAAATTGGAGTTACAGTCGTACAGTCGGTCACATGCAACACTGGACGAGTGATTTTTCTATTTAGTTTTTTCCTGTCACTGTGCGTTTGTGTGTCTGCGCTTTACTGTCGGCGTCAATATCGAGCCGGAGCGGGGAGGACCATGGATCTCATTGTCCGGTCCGCGTGCCTGATGCTCACATGTAGTCACAGATCGAGGCTGTGGATTATTGGCAAAAACTTCCCAGTTATTGAGCGTCTTTGAGGCTTTGCCCGATTTCCTGCCGCACCTTGACGCGCGGCCAGGCAGGTCAGCCTGGACAAGCACAGCTGTGTCGGCCATCATCGTTTGACCTCATTCAGGGTTCTTTTATTTTATTTTATAGCGATGCACTAAGTCTTGTTGGTTCATATCGTAAAATCCCAATGAAAAGAGAGAAATGACTGAGAGGAATGCCCAGGTGTGTGTAAACCTGTCGCAAGAAGCAATTAATCAGTTAATCAGTTAATCACACAATGACTCGAAATGAGCTCATTTGGATGATTCATATTTTTGGTTTTCTTCTCCCATTTTGTTTATTGCTTTTGGTTGTCATCTTTCATTTTGGATATTTAAAATATCATCCAGTTCCAATTTTAAGCGTTCTTTACACAGTTACGGTTTACTGATCGTGGAGAGTGTGAACTTGCATTATTATGCAATTATCAAACAAAACAACGACGCGACCGTTTAATCGCAACAATTGTTGGAGCAATTTACCGTCTAGAAAATCTTGCTATTATGACAGGCCTGGCGTGTGAATACGTTTGGAAGGCACTGTTAACAAAGAAGGCTATAATGTAGATTTAGTCATAAATATCTATGTTAACTTTAGAAACACGGGTCACATTGTTGCGACCTGACAGTTATATCTCAACATACTCCCACTTTTTCCTTCCTTTTTTGCCGCAGCTAAAAAACAAATTCATGAAGAAAATCCCCAGAGACGCCGAGGCATCCAACGTGTTAGTGGGTGAAGTGGACTTCCTGAACAAACCCTTCGTCGCCTTCGTCCGTCTGGCTCAGGCCACGACGCTCGGAGGGCTGACAGAAGTGCCGGTTCCCACCAGGTGAGACAGCGCCGCGCGTCCTCCTCTCCAGCCTCTACAGCGGACGTCTGACCTGCCAGCACGTCTCTTACATGTGTCCTCCTGTCTGCAGATTCCTGTTTATTCTGTTGGGTCCCCAAGGAAAGGCCAAGTCCTATAATGAGATCGGCAGGGCTATAGCGACCCTAATGGTGGATGACGTAAGTGTCTGTCACTGTGTGAAAAAATGCCTCTGTGGCATCCCGTCTTTGTTAGGCGGAGCAGTGCTGACAGTGACATTGTCTGAGAAGATCTGTTATTATTTTCAGAAAAGACACTGAGCTGCTGTTGAAAGCTGTATGTGCAGTATGTTCCTTTTCCTGATTGGTTGGCATCAATTAGATGGTTTGACCAGAAGCCTCACTATGAGGCTTGCTGAAGTGGTAATGTTGTTGTCTTTAAATATTGAGATTTTGCTTTGCTATTATTTCCATAAAATGTCTCATTAATCCTAAACCCATTTTATATTTCAAAACTGTATGTAACTTTTATGAAAAATATATATATATTTTTAAGTATTTGTTAAAACTATCAACATGTTGAGTCAGTATAATATGAGACATATAACCTGTGAAAAGACGGATGTCCTTCACCTGCCGTCTGAAGAACAGCACTGCTCCCTACCAAAAACAACCAATGAGGGCCAAGAGGCGGGGCTTAGTGCTGCAAGTCATCCTCATGTACTCGCTACTAAATGTGACAATGGCAGAGAAACAACTTAATGTTACAAGACAACTTTTTATCCGCTGTCATCAGTGGCAATGCTAACTAGACTGAGCATTCACAACAGGCTCTGCTAACTGTATCATAACAGAGAGCAAGGGGGATGAGCAGCGCCACATGGAAGGTGATTGACAGCGCAAAGACCCGCCTCCTGGCTCCGATTGGTTGTAGTTGATTGGGACTGATGCATTTCTTCAGATGGCACTAACAGTTCAGAGAGGAGGTGGAGGAGATCCACCCAGCTACGACTGGTTGTTTCTAGTTAGCGCTGGGAGAAGACGGTGGAGCTGGAGTTTTTTTTTTTGTTTGTTTTTTTTTTTTCACAGATTGGCTGTCTTATTATATATACATTCACGACATGGTGACAGATTTAGCAAATATGTAAAGAAAACAAAAAAGATAAAAATTGCATGCTGAAGCTGTAACAGCAGATTGCACGATGAAAACAGACTGGGTTTTTCAGGTTTGGGAACATAGATGGCATGTTTTGAAAAAAATATATTTCATGTAAGGAAACTCATTTCACGAGGAGGAAATTGGGGTGTTGGTATTTAGACACCACTTATCAATGCAAAAACATTGAAACCTGAGAATAATAATATGATTACTGTAAAACATCAGAGGGATTTTGTCCCTGGCTTCTGCTCTTAACTTACACAGCAGATTGTTCTGCAACTTTCAGATGAATCTTTGCTGCTTAATCGGTTTCGCAGACAGGTTTAATATGTTATTATTGGAGAATCGAAAGGCGCAAAACTCTCGAATATAAGAATAAACAATAACTCACAGACGAGTTCTTACTGCCAGCCACGACGGGTTGGGAGATTTATTAACACGTCTACCACGGATACATCAGAAGCTCAATTCTCACAAAAATCTTCATAAAGTCTCCATAAAATCTCAAAAAATCTCCTCGTTCTTTGTTCGTCAGCCTTTCTTATAGTTCTCACTGACGTCAGGAAAGTTGGTTTGCGTCAAGACTTCTGGCTGCCCATTGACTGAGTGTGTATTGGAGTTTCCCTGGAATTTTCACTGACCTCTCATCTGAACATCTGCTCCATCTCAGAACTGCAAAACATGCCAATTAATCACAATTGTTGTTCTTATCTATCTAAACAGCTTACTTCTCAACCCGAGTTTTGTTCCAACATTTTGTACTTTGCAAGCTAGAGCCAGGTCAGATCGACCTTTCTGGCGCCAAAAGTCTTTCCACAAAAAACAACTCCATAAAGGTATTTCCGCCCTAACATTATCCACATAATTTTAACATGAACTGGGTTCAAGCAGCCTACAAGTTTTATCAAACTTTCACTGTGACTTTTTCGGTTTGGTTTGAACATCTCACAAACAAAGGGAATGCGTAAACCCTTCTCCTTTCCTCTCTCCTCCCCATCAAGCTTTTCAGTGATGTTGCCTACAAAGCCAGAGATCGGGAGGACCTGATAGCCGGAATAGACGAGTTTCTGGATGAAGTGATTGTTCTTCCGCCTGGAGAATGGGATCCCAAAATCCGCATTGAGCCTCCAAAGAAAGTCCCCACAGCTGACAAAAGGTTTGTGTTTTTCTAAGCTCAAGGAGCCGCGCTAAAACGCGTCTACAGCCACTCACAATGTCAACCAAAGCCGCTTTGTCGTCCGCGATACAGACTTGGCAGCAAAACAGATTGTGCCTTGAATGAAAGCAGGAGATAAGAGCTTAACGATGGGTGTAATCACACCCTCCTGTCCGCAGCAATCAAAGTTTACCATCACTATCAAGATCCTTTAGACTCTCAGATGTAATTTGTGTGTTTTTTTTTTTTCTGCAGAAAGTCTGTGTTTTCCTTGAACGAGCTGGGCCAGATGAACGGCACGGCTGGAAAAGGGGGCGGACTCGCTGAGGATGAGGAGATGCCGGCCCAACATGAGCTGGGAGAGGAGCTGGCCTTCACCGGTCGGTAGGTGGTTGGACACAAACAGTCACTATCTGGCACATGGCAAGAAAATCATAATTGTAATTGTCGTCGCAGAAAGGATTTTGGCACAAATTCAACCCCGATAGAGGGGTTGGTTTTGCCTTTAGCTGCCGCTATAAAATGGTGGCCATTTTGGTGATCGTCCTGTAACCTGCGGGCTGAATCACATCAGTCTTAAACAGGGTTCACTGTGTTGTTTTGCTCATGTTTACATAGATATCAGGAAACATTCTCCCCTGCACTTTAGTGCGTAGTATCCTAACCACTGACTGCGTCGCTGTTTTAGTTTCTGCGGTGGCCTGTACCTGGACATAAAGCGGAAACTTCCGTTCCTGCCCAGCGATTTCTACGAGGGATTCCACATCCAGTCCATCTCCGCTGTGCTCTTCATCTATCTGGGCTGCATCACCAATGCCATCACCTTTGGTGGTCTCCTCGGAGACGCCACAGACAACTACCAGGTGACGGAACAATCACACTCAGCGGAAACAACTTTTGTATTTATTTATTCATTAGTCATTTACGAGCTGAAAACCTTTCATACATAGAAATGAAATTTCTCATAACGTATTATATGCATATTTTACTTTTCATACATTATGGAACATTTGCATGCAAATGTGTCCAATTCAATTCAAAATGACTAATCTCCATGTGGCTGGCAAAGAGCAATCCGATCTGTAACCTCAGAACAACTCTTTAGGGCTTATTCAGCTTCCTGTGAATTTCAGTCTTCGAGTTATTTTGGTCCCTCAGCAGGTTGCTGTCATAAAAGGACATTAAAAACATATTACTATTAACATCACAACACTCTTACATGCTTGTAGGATCCTACTACAGAGAAACAACTTCTCTGTAGTAGAAGTTGGCTGTTGTAAAGTACATTATACCTGTAGATATTATAAGTAGTGACAATAAAAAAGTGCTGATCAGAAATCATTACAGAAATCTGTTACAAATTTGACTGTAAAAAATGCTAAGTTTAGCTTGAATGCGAACAAATATGCTCATTTTTGCATATTTATACATTCCATACATTTAATACATTTTTGTGGCTGGCCTGCACATTTGCCAGTTTTGGCTCACAGGGCAAAGATTTTGTTTAAGGTGTGAACTGTTGCATTTTCCTTTTCAGCATTTGGTTTGACCCTTTTCATTTACCTCCTTCCATCCTCTTTCAATCTCTCTCCATTTCCTCCACCAGGGTGTGATGGAGAGTTTCCTGGGCACTGCCTTGGCTGGATCTGTCTTCTGCCTCTTCGGCGGTCAGCCCCTCATCATCCTCAGTTCCACAGGGCCCATTCTCATCTTTGAAAAACTCCTGTTTGAATTCAGCAAGTGAGCTGTTTTTTTTTTTTTTTTATCGACTATTTCGATCTATGAGGAAAACTAAATGCTGTGGCAGCGGTACTGTTGGTGGCTTTGGACGCCCCCTAATAAACCGCGCTTTAATCTACTTTATTAGTACAAATAACTGGACTTATGATGGCATTAAAAAAAAAGTGCACCAATTTATACCTTTCTGTTCATTTGGACTTCTTTTCCTCCTTGGATCTCTCCCGTCCAAAGGAACAACGGCATAGACTACATGGAGCTGCGGCTGTGGATCGGCATCCACTCGTGCCTGCAGTGTTTCATCCTGGTGGCGTCAGATGCCAGTTACATCATCAAGTATATGACCCGCTTCACCGAGGAGGGCTTCTCCAGCCTCATCTCCTTCATCTTCATCTCGGACGCCATCAAGAAGATGGTGGGCTCTTTCAAGTACTACCCCATCAACACTGACTTCAAGCCAGACTACGTCACCACTTACAAGTGCGAGTGCCTGGCCCCAGACCCGAGTGAGTTCACCCCTTGGCCCAGGGAAATCAGCAGGGAGGGTTATTTCGGACATCGTATTAGTATTTGCAGCATTTACTTATTACATTGTTGACTCAACAATGATAGTGATTCCAGCCTCAAGTCTTTTTCAATCTGATGCCACCTGCTCATCTCACGTGTCTTTAGGCAGTTTGGTCCATTTGTCCCTGCAGCTCTCTGCAGTAGATGCGCTCAGAACTCGTTGATAACTGCTTGCAGTTCTAGTTTTCATACTGTGTTGGTACCTTGGATAGCGCCGCAGACAAGCAGCTGTTGTGACAAACAGTGTCTGGTCAGTTTGGTCTGTCATTAAGGTGTAACATTAAATATCATTTAAAATAAACTTGTTTTTTAGCCTTAAGCTGTGATGTAATGTAATACCCTCACCAAAAACATATTTGGAGTGTTGCTTTGAGTCTTTCATGCATGTTTGAGAAATCCTCTAATGTCCTGTGGCAACCATTCAGCTGTGCAGCTGTGTTTCTACCACCTTCCCTCTGGGTGAATCACGAGCTTAAAGTTCTGTGCTGCTTCCCAAAACTAGACAGACGGAGGAATTGATAATTATTATTTTTAAAAAAGCTGCCTCTTGCAACGTTCATGTCCTTTAATTTGTTTTTGAAAATCGGCGAGATCAGCAGTAGTTTCAAGTGGACATTGATTTCTGTAACTGATTTGTCTCTTGTTTGCTTCCACCACGCACCAACAATTTGGCTGCCGCCTTTTGCAAGTGAGTACCGTTTTGTTCGTCCGCATGTGTCTGCAAGTGCTCACAGCGATGTCCAGCAGTTGAATTCTCATCATGTTTTGCATTTCTTTTTGCTTCCCTTTTGTTTTCCTCCTCACCCCCTCTTATTTTCTGTCTCATTACCCCATGTGTTTGTGTTTGTGTGTGTGTGTGTCTCTCTCCACCATTCACTAACAGTGGCTGCAATCATCTTCAATGGTTTAGTTCCAATGCCAGATAACAGCTCTAGTGTCTCTGGGGTAAGTGCTTGTTTTCACTTTTTTTTTTTACTTTTTCTTTTCTTTTTTTTTTTTTCTTTTTTTTTTTTCTTTTTTTTTTGACAAAATTTGGTTTGTTTGTGTGGTAAGCTTGATGTGTCCAGAATCCGCAACTTTTTTTTTTTTTTTTTAGCCACAAAATAAACCAGAAACAGTTGGAAAAGAGCTAAAGTGCTTGTTTACAGCAAACCCCAGTATCATGTCTTTGTGACAGAGAAGTTGCTTTGCTTTCCTCTTTCTCACCTTTGTCTGTTTCTTACCGTTGGTCCTGCCGCCATCTAACTCTTCTCCGCGGTTTCTAACTTCTAAACCCGTTCTGACAATGTTTACTCTGTCCGTGTCTTTGCCGAAACGCTTCACTTTTCGCCCTCTCCTGTCTGCCCAACACTGCCGCCCGCCATCCCAGTTGAATGTGACAGCTCTGGACTGGAGTCAGCTGAGCAAGAAGGAGTGTCTGAAGTACGGAGGCTCTTTGGTCGGAAAGTCGTGCAAGTACGTTCCTGATCTGGCCCTCATGTCCTTCATTCTCTTCTTTGGCACCTACTCCATGACGGTCTCTCTGAAAAAGTTCAAGTTCAGCCGCTACTTCCCCACCAAGGTAGCTCAGTTGTTCGGGAAACAGTTTGCAAGCGAGCGTTTTAAGCTGCGTTCAGTTCTACGAATAACAATGGATTTGTTTTGATTGTCCTACCAGCTGAGGAAACTCATCAGTGACTTCTCCATCTTCATGTCCATCATGACGTTTGTCGGGCTTGACATGTTGGTGGGACTCAAAACTCCTAAGCTGATAGTCCCAACTGAATTTAAGGTAAAACACGTTCCTTTTAGTTAAAGATGCAGTGTGCAACTTTTACAAAAATGTGTTTTGTACTTGTATTATTAAAACTCTCACCATGTTGACAGATGAGACAGATAATCTGTGAAAAGATTGAGCTCATCCCTTTGCTACTACTGCTGTTTGAAGACATACCCCGCTTCCAACCAAAAACAACCAATCAGAGTGTTTTAGTGCTGTCAATCAACCTCATGTTCATGCTGCTAAATGTGCTAATGGTGGAGAAACATCTCACAGTTCCAGGAAAAAAGTTCATCATTGGCGAGCATGCTAACGTGACATACACAATGTTGACAGACAGCGCTAAGGCATTCCGTGTCAGTGACATTCAGCTGTATTTCATATTTAAGCCACAGTACTAATACTTGTTCCACTGGAGATGTCGTGTTTTGAATTGGCGCGACATGGATAAATGGAATTGAACAAATCTGTTGTACTTGTTCACACAGTTGCCTCTCCCATGACGATGAATGCAGACGTTTTTGTTCTAATCAAGCTTCCTGTCCTGTGTGGCAGCCAACACGGCCGGACCGTGGCTGGCTGGTGATGCCTTTTGGAAAGAACCCCTGGTGGATCTACGTGGCCAGCTTCGTTCCAGCCCTACTCGTGACGATCCTCATTTTCATGGACCAGCAGATCAGCGCCGTCATCGTCAACCGCAAGGAGAACAAGCTTAAGGTACGCTCGCTCTCATTCATTCTCTCCCGTTACATCAATAGGTTCCGAATTAAATCCAAATTTCGCTGCAATCTGTTTGGTTTCCATGGCAGAAAGGTTGTGGCTACCACCTGGACCTGTTCTGGGTGGGGGTTCTCATGGCTGCTTGCTCGTTCTTGGGGCTGCCCTGGTACGTGGCTGCCACGGTCATCTCCATCGCCCACATCGATTCCCTGAAGATGGAGAGTGAATCCAGCGCTCCAGGAGAGCAGCCACAGTTCCTGGGAGTCAGGTTGGTCAAACAAGTACAAGCAGATAAAGTCACTGGCTGCGTTTCCGTAACAGATGTGAGCAAAACTTTGTTTGACTTCCGCCAATGTCGAAAAACAACAACAGTTTTGCAATTATTGTGTTTCCATGAAATAAGAACATAAAGTCACACATGAACAAGCTTGTTCACGTGATGTCATTGAAAATTACAGCGGCGACAGAAATAAACAGTTACATGAGAGATAAACTATGAACTTCCTACCACTTCCTGTTGTTTTCTTTGCCGTTTTCACCAGTTGTAACATGCGGACCAACAGCATGATGCGAAAAGTGTTTCACCTCTTCCTAGCACAAAAACTTTTTATCAAAAAGTTTTTTATTGAATTGCCTTGTTTGTTCTCATCATTTCAATTTGCGCAATTTTACGGTTAATGGAAACACAGCTAATGCAACGTTCAGGCTGTCACTTTAAATAACAGAATGATACACTGTATGCAGCTATGCAGGAAACCTTTCTGAAAGAAATGTCTTCTCTCAAACCTACAGAGAGCAGCGAGTAACAGGCATCTTGGTGTTTGTTCTCACCGGCGTATCCATCTTTCTCGCCCCAGTTCTGAAGGTAGGAAGTACTCTTAAGTATTCAAATGTGTTATCGAGAAATTGCTTTCCACAGATGCTCACCATCCAAAGTAATTATTTTTGCAAAGTAGGAAGGGAAAACATTTTTTAAATCAATAACTCCGGCTTTAAATGTGGGAATTTAGAATCTCTTACGTTCATAAAGTAATGAGATCTACAAGCTTAAACTTAAATTCATGTTGCGAGTGAAGTGGCACTTAAACATTACATGCACCTTTTCTAGCAAATTGCATAAGTGAGATTCTGTAACAGAATAACGTATCTCTTCCTGTGTGCTGTTGCTGTAGTTCATCCCCATGCCTGTGCTGTACGGCGTCTTCCTCTATATGGGTGTAGCTTCCCTCAGTGGGATCCAGGTAGGCCATCTGTTTGCTCTCATTTATCTCCATGAATTGCTTCTTTTCTTCTTCTTTTTGTCTGGGCATCTTGCTCATTGTTGAGCTGACAGCAGATGGGAAGTCACTTATTAAAAGCGGATTGATACGATCGACAAATCCGCTGAGGACTGACGACGAGCTCAACATGTTCAAACTTTACAGGATGGAGAAAATAGTTTCAATTCTCAGCTTCAGTAAACCAGACAGAAAATGAATAGCTTTTATTATTATTATTATTATTAGTATTATTATTATTATGGATTTGCATATAATTCTTTTGGGACACTCTAATATCGTTGCTTTTTCCCAGTTCTGGGATCGAATCAAGTTGTACCTGATGCCGTCCAAACACCAGCCGGACTTCTCCTATCTCCGTCACGTTCCTCTGAGGAGGGTTCATCTCTTCACGCTCATCCAGATCATATGCCTGGCCGTGCTTTGGGTCCTCAAATCCACATTCTTGGCCATCATCTTTCCTGTCATGGTATGTTCATGTCATCTATTGCACTGCACTGCGCAAACTCAACACTTTACCAAGTGTTTCTGGTCTAGTTTTTAGTGCAAATATCATAGTACACTTGAAATAAGATAAACTAACTTGCAGGTAACTATACAGAAATATATAGAGCTTGTTTTAAGGCAATAATTCCTTAATATTGATGAAAAAGTATCAGTTCCAGTGGCAGATTATTTCACTAATAGAAAAAATGTCTTTTTATAAATGAAATAATCTGCCAGTGGATGGTACCGGTACTGGTACTGAGGTTTAAAAGCAATGTCACAGAAAAGGACTGGATAATGCCAGCAAGTGGAAGAATATCAATAAAATATCAATAAGTTAATATAAATAAACAGGGAATAAGAACTGAGCCTTGTGGAACCCCACAAGTTTCACTTATAACATGGCAACATTTTTTAAATATATTTAAAATTAATATTTAGGAATTATTGACTTAAAACAGACTCCTATTTTATGATGAAAAGTTATTATAAGCCAGCTTTCTGTTTTATTAGGGGCATTAAGACATTTACACCAGAAACTAGACCAAGAATACTGAGAAAGATTTTGTGTTTTTGCAGAATTCCTTTCCACTGTCCCCACATGCTTGCTCAGGTTGAGTTACTGCTGAAAAGCGGAATACCGCACGGAATCAGCTGGAGAGATATTTGATCAGCTTTATGCTTTTAACGCAACAAAATGCAAAAAAAGAAAATAAAGGTGAATGAAATAAAAATATTTTTTCAAAGGAGTTTGTCATATAGGATGTTTCTCTTCAAACATAGCAAATAAAGCATTCAGCAGACATACTTGATTTTGTGGAGACAGGAGGAGTTAAATGAAAAGTCCAGGAGCCAATTTTTATTTGGCAGTAGTTCATATTAATGAGTAAGAAATGAAAGATGTTTATGATGAGGCTGGGATTACACAGTAACCTGTATGTGAGCTGCGTTAAAGCAGAGACATGTCCTCTGCGTGTCAAACCCCAGATCCTGGGGTTGATGGTGGTCCGGAAGGTGCTGGACATGATGTTCTCCCAGCACGACTTGGCCTGGCTGGACGACCTGTTGCCTGAGAAAGAGAAGAAGAAGAAGGAAGACGACAAGAAGAAGCGGAAGGAGAAGGAAAAGAAGAAGCCGAAAGCAGACGACAGCGAGGAGGAGGTGAGAAACTCAAACCTCTGCTGCCCCCTGCAGGGATGCCAGGGGTATGACATTAACTGACCAACTGCTTTCTGTACTGCGTGGCGCTCACAGGAGAAGTACCACGGCTACTCCAACCACTCGCCCAGCTCCGAGTCGGACCTGGATCGCAGGTACTGTGTTCTAAAGCTGCACATCCCCTACAGAGACCTGGTCTACCCCGACGTAGCGCAGTCTCAGTGGGGAGCGTACTGCCAGCGCGCGGCAACACGTAGTGTATTTTAACACACGCGCGCAGTATAAAGGGTCAGTTCACAAAAATGACACTTAAAAAAAAATGTTCTCCTGTAGACTTTATTTCTTCGTGGTACACAACAGAACGTTTTTACTCTTTATTTGAGCTCATTCCATCCTGTTCCTGCTTCCACTGCATTTCAGATTGAATATTCTGGCTTGCTGTGGAAAAACACACTTTTCATTAAGTGCACATTCTCTGTCACAATGTTTTTTAATGTCTAATGTAATGTCCTAATCGTGACAGTCATCTTCTCTTTAGCTGTAAGCGGAAAATCATCACAATTAACAGAATTAAATGCTTGAAAACGTCAGTCCAAGAAAGATATCAATTGAAATTTTCAATAATTTAAATAATACATTTCTCTAACTTTATTTTTCGTCTAAATACATTAAAAATTCAGGATTAACTTTCAGTCCTGCCCTTCCTGATTGTGAAATGGAAATTGTCCTGTTATATTGTTGTATTAACATGCTATTAGTTCAGACTCATAAAGCTGCACTGTATAACTTTTATAATTCTTTTACATAATTGTTAAAACTGTCACTAGTCATGACAACATAAGACAGAAAAATCTTTGAAAAAAATCAAGCTTTTTGGCCTTCTCCAGTTAAACTAGAAACAACCAATCAGAGCCAGGAGGCGGGTCTTAGCGCTGTCAGTCACCCGTCTTCCTGATAGCAGAGTCATGAAAGGTAATGCTAGTTAGCATGGCCACCGATTACGGTGGATGAACAGTTTTCCTGTAATGGTGAGTTGTTTCTCTGTTTGCACATTTAGCAGCACCACACGAGGATGATTGACAGCGCTAAGACCATCCTCCTGACTCTGATAGGTTGTTTTTGACTGTAGTGGTGCATTTCTTCAATAGCAGCTCGGGGAGATTGATTTTTCTTTTTTTTTCACAGATTAAGTATCTCAGATCATACTGTCAAGACACATTGATAGTTTTAACAAATCAGTAAAAAACATATATATATATATATATATATTTTTTTTTTTTAATAAAAGTTACATACTGCAGCTTTAGATAATGTATTGCTGCTGTTTGACCCTCTCCTCTGTTCACCTCTCAGTTTCCTCTCCATGCACTTTAAGGCAATGCAGATGATTGGAAAGTGATGGTCATGTACATGTACTGCACTGCCCTCTGTACACACACAGCTCAGCAGACAGCATTTTTCTCTGATGTCTGTTCCCACTTTGGACGCGTTTGATGAGGAGGGAGGGGGTGACCAAGTCAAATGTCATGTACCTGAAACCACAGATCCCTTTTCTTTGTGCAGTTGAACATAACCTGGGATTTCGTGATGTGTGGTCTTTTCTTTTTAGTTTGGTGTTTTTATCTTGTACATACAGGCCATTGTCTGTAGTTACCTATATTCATATATGCATCAGGCTCCATTTTGGTTGTTTCTTTTTCCTCACTGTGCTGGGGTTTTTTTTTTTTGTAGTGCGTCAGTCACAGCTGCATGTCAAATTCAGCCTCACCTCAGCTTGATAATCTGTGAACCAACTGCCCTCACCTGGAGCCACAGATTCTCCTGACTGAACTATTATGTGCAACTATCTGGTTTTGTCCTTTGTGACAAGCTCGATATTTCTGGAAAAATAATTTAAAAAAATCCATAATGTCTGCATTGCTTTGAAAGAAGCATGGTTACCTATCAACAATAGCAGGGATTATTGGCTGATCTGAATTTATTCACGTTCCCACTTTGGAGTTGGACATGAACAAAAAATATCATTTTCCTGGTAATAAATTTATGTAAGCTCCAAGCAAAAAGTGATATTAAAATTTTCATTCAATAACAAGATTCCATATAAAGTTTTCATGAATGACTCAACTCCACCAAGTTAAGTCAGTCACGAAAATCGCTGAAGGTCAGTGAGTATGGCCATTTCCGTAAAGTTTCTGTACAGTGCTTTGTAAGTGTCTTTGTGACCTTGAGCTTTTTTTTTTTTTTTTTTTTATCATGTAACTACAATCTTTGCAGTAACAGAACACAAACAAACTACTAAGTTTGCATTTCACAAATGTAAACTTGAATTGTGTGGCATGCATTTGGAATTAGTTCCTTTGAGCAGGCGTTCATCCAGGACAGCCACGTTTAGCTCCATCCATTTTTCCATCAACTCTCTAGAATCACTTAGGTGACCTCTGAAGGTAATTAGGGGCGTCGGTGTTAAGGGGATGGGATACAATTACAATGTATTAAAACAGTAAAAATATCTAAAGGTATCCATTTTCTTTCCACTTCTCGACTGTAGTTTTTTTTTTTTTACAAAGCACTGTGGTTTGTCTGGTTACCTTACCAGACAAACCACATCAGACTCAAGAGTTTTTAGTTTTGGAAGAACTCTCTACTGACCCGACAAGAGAAGTTATTTGCAAAGCTACACCACAAACTGTCCGTTCCCTCTCCTGGTCTGGGGTATGAGGCATCAGGGCTCTTTTTGGTTGGAGTGGTGATGCCTCATGCCTGGGCTTCGTGTGTCCTCCCCGGTAAGCCTCTTGGTGTTCTTGACTGTGGGTGCGTCTGGTAACTAGAGCTTGCCCTTCCTCAGCATCACCCTCCACTTGAAGATCTCCTGCCCGTCTTCACCGGCCATGCCTATGGGCCGAGGGATGACCTGCCCTGTGCCTCAGGTCAAAATTGAGATGGAGTCGGACTACGACTCCGACATGGACCGCCACCGGGGACGGGATATCAGCAGCGAGACAACGCTATGATAGCTTGTTGGAGAGGTTATTCACTTTTAACCCTCCCCCGGTCTTAGCACGACGCTCTGGAGGAGCGCGTCAGATGTCACTGGAAGTGTGGGGGGGTTGACTCGTCGGACCAAAACCACACAATGACAACAAACCTTGTAAAGCGTACGCGGGTTCATTTTGACCCGGCCGGGACCGCATACGGAGTAAAAAGCTGGTGGGGTCCAATCGACCCCGTCTCTTAAGATCGCGGGAGGGTTTTAAATGAGTGTCATCATGACATGTGGTCCTGTGGATAGTACAAGAACTGGATTTATTTATTTAGTTGCATTTATAATGTAAAGAACGCTGAAGAGAGAAAGTATGTATCTCTTTACAACATTCTGTAACTTTATGTAATTAATTTAATCATTTTACAAGCAGCTCTGTATAATTGAGTTCCAATTGTAATTAACCAAAAAATACTAAATGATGCCAACTGCATGTACAGAGATGAACTACGAGGCAGGAAATGTGTAATCTGCTTTTGTTAGTAGTTGTAAATTTTCCTGTATATAGCTCTGCCTTGTACTGTTAGCATGTAGTGTATATATCCGTGCTAGGTGTGTCTGCTGAGTCTAACTAATCCCACAGAGCCTTTTCCCTGTTTCCCTTTTCTGCAAAGCTCCAAATTGGCACACTTAACAAAAAGAAACAACCAAAAGGCGCTGATGTTATGTGTTTATAGGCTCACTTCCTGTAAGAGCTGCATCTGACAAGTTGACATTTGTGTTTTTCCATTTTAAAATGTGTGAGAATATGGCCGACGATGAACGGGACACAGAACATGCGTTGGAGACAGGCATCAAACACCAGTTGTTGAATTAAAACTTCCATTATTCTGAACTTTGACTTGGATTTTCCTTCTTTATTGCAAGAAAATGATAATCTACATGGTTATGAAAATGACAAATTTGTTTGAAACTAAAGTAGTGTATGATAGCATTCCTAAACTACTTGACTGTTCTGAATTGCTTTAGTGTTATCTGCAACTTCAGGTTAGGCGAACATGACTTACCTTATTGGACCACATTTAGCAAACCACAGAGGTTCTAATAAAACTCACCTTGAAATAGTCACTGAAGGTCCTTGAAAAGGAAACCGAACCGTTCCAGACATTTCAGTCTGGAGAAATTCTGTCACAAACACGATGAAAGAAAATGTGACACTGAACAGGTGGAATCATCTGCTCTTCATGCACTTGGGATGTTGTTTTGTTTTTGACTGGACGTGTTTAATCTTGAGTCAGTATTTACAGGAAGGTCTGGAAGCCTGGGACGGCCTCATAATGTCAGAGTTGGATATTTTTATTAGATATTTGACAGCCAAAGACATTACAAAATATCATCCATTTGAAATAGTACAAATAATTCTTTAAAAAGACTTCCTGAAGTGCCCTGCTTCTCACTGATCCGACTACAGCAGATAGGCAGACAGTCTAGGGAGACTGACCAGTGGTGGCCAGATCTAGGGTATAGAAAACGTGAGTGTGTGTGTGTGTGTGTGTGTGTTCCTAAAGCCCCTGTGTGTGAGAGAAGAAAGGCAGCAGCTGGATACTGTCACGTTAATTCACAGAAGCCGTTCTGTTGAGAGTCAAGACCGTTTTGTAAATCCATCAGCAAAGCCATCTGCCTCCATCAGCGAGGGCTTCCTGTTGCACATGGGGCACAGCTTGTTGCGTTCCTGCGAGGCCCTCATCCAGATGATGAGGTTCCAACGCTGGCCGCAGGAGATGGGCAAGGCCCCGTGCATGTGTTGGCCCCTGTGCAGGAGGCCCTCGCCAACCCTGTGCTCAACCTCTGTGCACTCCGTCTCACTTATGGACACCTGCAGGACGCGACAGGACCACAAGGTTTAGGTCAAGTTAAGGAAAAAAGGCTCATGTCTCCATGTCATAACATGATAATAATGGAGTTCATTTCATCACAAAACAGAAAAAATGTGGAGCTGAGAGCATCACCTGTCTCATGTCACCAAAGAAAAGGTTTCCGTCTTTGAACTCTTTGCCCAGGGAAACGTTAAGAGTGACCTCTGCGTTGTCATAGTGATAGCTCAGATCCAGGTCTTCGTTCATGGCGTATTTGACAACAAAAGCTTTGTGGCTGTCCAGGCGGCGGCCGCCACAGTCCGGGTACAGCAGGGAGGCGAGAGGCTGCAGGTACTGCTCCCTCAGAGGAGTGATGAAGTCCTCGTCAAAGCCCAACTCGTTGAGGAGAATCTACGGAGACGAGAAAAGCCAGAATAAAGCAACTTCCAAAAGCCGCAGCCGTCTTAAACAAACCACCGCTACATGCTCAGGTTCTTAGGAAGGTTTCGTGGAAGTGCCATCTTTATTTATTGATGCTTTTTATTCTTAAAACCGACCAAGATCCATAAACATTTTTGTCTTAATGAACTAATATAATTTTTTTTTCCTGTACTCAAATCTTGGTCTTCCAGGATCAAAAAGAAAAACAAACCAACAAACAAATAAATAAATCTGTCTTGAAGGTTGAGATTCTTCAGGCTGGGAAGTTGAGCCAAGCTAAGCCCGACTCATGTAGGTTATTACATATGTATTCTCTATTATCTTGAGTTTTAAAAAAGGCTGCCCAACAGAAACACGTGTTCATCACCCCATAGTGGTTCATGGTGTTGGGTCTTCCTTTAGGGGCGGATGACAGCTCAAAGTGCTCCAGCTCCTCCACCAGCTGCTCACAGAAGCTTTTCTCAAACACTGGGAGACGATAGACTCTTGGAGCTTGAAAGGACAGGCGAAACAAAAAAAAAAACAACAATGTTTTCAGTGTAACCTGCAAGCCTTATGGTCAGATTTCTCAGTGCAGCTCAACAAACTGCTCATATAGTCTGGCCTTACAGAGAGATGTACTGTTAAACAAATACAAACTACAGGAAAAATTTATCTTATTCCTCCACCGTTGCTTCTTCAACGAAGCGGAAGCGTCATCACCTCCTGCGTCCTCCAGCAGTCCGGTGAGACCTTCTTCACATGCGTCTCTGCTGCTGCAGTAGGCAACCAGCTGCTTGAGCTGCGGCGCCAGGTAAGACTCCTGAGGAGAGGAGGAGTGAAGGTGTGGAGTCTGGGCAAAGCACAACGACAAGCAGCCAGTGAGCACCGGGTACCTGCAGGTGGTAGACATGAGGATGCAGAGGCTCGTATGTGTTCTTGATGGCGGCAGTTCTTTCAGCCGATGTCTCACATATGTGCCTCCTTCTGTCCACCTCCTGGGAAACCTGGAATCGGAAGCTGGAATAAACTGGGTTGAACTGAATACAAGTCGACCTGAACTACTGGATCTGACTTTTTTTTCTTCTTTTTTTCCCAGTAAGAAGTCAATTTGTTTGAAACTCATTTTATCATGTAAATCTGAACAAAATCTCCAAGGACTGCTCTTATTGGTAGATAACATTTTTATCATCCAATGGGAAATGAGCCATTTGGGTCTGAATTCAGATATGACTTTCGTGGGTAGAAACCTTTTTTTTTCTTACATATACTTTGTGACATGGGACAGAAAAAAAAAGTTGTGGCCAAGAATTGTTTTTTTTTTCCCCCTCCTATGTCACCACACGGCCTCCGTAGTATTCCATGTGCCAAATTTAATTGACTTTACAAACAGACTCTTTACCTTGGCGAGCACGTCGACGAACTGCTGCTCCGTGACGCAGCCGAGCCTCGTCAGCAGCTGTACGTGGAGACAAAATACCACTTACATCAAAATAAACAGCGAGCGCGACCCTTTTCGATGTCTTATTTGTACATGTCGCTACCAACTGTTACTGACTCACGGGCTGGTACTCCAGTCTGAACTGATGTTCGGACACAAAGCGAACGTGCAGCTTGTATTCGTCCAGGAAGATGTTATCGGTTGTGAAGCAGCTGCAGGAATAAAACCGAGACTTTTTGTCTCCTTCGTTTGTCATGTTCAAAAGGACGTTCTTCAAAAGCAACTGGGAAAACTGAATCTCACCGCAGCTCACATATGACAGCGCAGGTTATTTCTTCCGGCCCGCCACATCCGGTGCGTCTTCCAAATTAAAAGCACACGAGGGAAATGGAAACACAAAGACTTTCTTTGAGCAAAGCTTGTATACCCAAGGTAATTATTAACTGATCTATTAAACACTTTTAGACACAATATGACTTAAACATGAGAGAGACGTCTTTATGTGCTGTAGACAGGGTGATATTAAGTGAAAGGAGGACAAGATTTTAAAATGTAAGATTTTTAAAAATTATGATTTTATTTATTAGAGGGGTACAAAGTTGTTCAAGTGAAATTTGGTGAACTATGAAAACTACCTGCCTGCTAGACCTAGAATTTGCCTTGAAAGACGTGGAATAATTTACTACAACTTCCTCCAGAGGGGGGTACTAACAAGAACACGAACGCGTAAAAAAAACAGTTTTTGAGTACACGAAGAAGAACGAAAAACAGTAGGTGTGCACCATTTTTAATCTGGCAAGGCACGTAGCGACTGATAGGTGTTGATTGTACTATGATGTCAAACGGCGCACAAATCGAATGCCCTGTTCAGAATCACCTGTGAGAGCGGCATACGCTATCTTAAACTATGTGACTGAAATACACATAAACAGCTCATTTTGAGACATACACTCTAGACTTACGAATAATGTCTGTGAATCTACTAACTGCTTCACTTTGATCTGTTCTATTACCTGGAAAGAGTCTCTGCTTTATATGTAATTATGGCTCGTTAAAATTGTCAGCACTTAATCCTGTAACAAACGTAGGAAAACTCCTCCAACTCCGCTTCGTCGTCCCCGTTTACCATACTCACCGTCCGGCGAACTGTGAGGGAGCGCACCCAGACATCCATGGGCTCTGTGTTGCTATCTCGCCGCTGTTGTGATTGTGGCGTCTGTCCCTGCGGAGAGGAGCTTTCTGCCGCCGAGTATGCCGGCCGGGGCTGCCTGGCTGTCGGCTTATTTCTTCTCTTTGGGGTGCGCAGTCGCTGTGTGACATGCTGAGCGTGGACTCTTTACAGGTAGCCGAGGAAGAGGTGGTGGAGTCCAGCTCCAACAAACTCTCTGACATCTACACTTTTGTGGCCAAAGGCAGCCTCCCGCAAACGATGAATCCTTTACAGAAGAAGAATTTCAAAAGATACGCCCAGAAGTTCATCTTTGATGGTAAGACCGCTCGTAAAACTCACCCCCATTCAGTTTCAGAGATTCTCAGTTAAACGGGTACAAAGTTGCAGTCAATGAATCAGGTGAACTGGAATTGCCTACGGTTTTAAACGCACCTCGGTTTTTTTTTTTGTTTGTTGTTTCTTTGTTTTTAATTCCTGTCTGTATCCAAGATGGAAAACTGTATTATGTGGGACCCAAAAAGGATGAGAAAAGGGAAGTGGTGATCGAGGCTGAGAGGAAGAGGCAGATTTTCCTCGACTGCCACTTCAATGACATCGGCCATCACCTGGGGCAGAAGAAGACCGTCCACAGGATCCAGAGCAAGTACTACTGGCTGGGCATCATCAAGGACGTAGTGGACTGGGTGAGCCTGCTTTTCTCCCTCTTCCTGCTGCTGCATTAACATTTCACACCCCGCATCGCTAACACACAGCTGCCTCAATTCCAGATCAAACTGTGCGAGACCTGCCAACAAACGGAGAGGAACAAGAACCTGGCAAGGACCGTTCGGCCCATTAAAGTGGACGCGCCCTGGGATATAGTTGGGATAGATGTCATAGGTCTGTTTTGAGAATTCAAAGAGATGACATCGACAGTATGCTGAAGGTCCTTCTCTCCTCAACAGGGCCCTTGACTGAAAGCCAGCATGGCAACAAAAGTGTGATACTATTCATAGATTATTTTAGTAAATGGCCAGAGGCTTTCCCCACGCAGACAGCAGACCCGCCGTCAGTGGCCAGGTGTATCTCTAAGTGTGTGTACAGGTAAGAGGAATCTGACTCAATCTGCGGTGCGATTTCAGTAGGGCTGGATGATAAATTCATAACTATATATTGGGATAAACACACAATCAATCTCTTTGCCAGTGTTGCTAGGTAGGTGAATGGCATCAACTAACTCACTCTCTCTCTTTGGTTTCCTAGCAACAACCTGTTGAGTGAATTGCGCAGCAGCAGTTTCATGTTAAAAATAAAACAAAAGAAAATGGCGTGGAATGAAAACTGGTTAAAACAGGAAAGGCTACTCTACATTTCAGATATTTAAAACAAATACTTAACCAATAATTACTGATATTGATTGATGTGAAACACTTGTGTCTTGATGCGTTTTTCAGCCATATTGTAGGTTTCAGGCCGTCCAGAGCTGTAGATCTCTGCAGACGCTCCACAGTAACCACGGTCGTCTTGTCTCATTCTTATAAATATACACTACAGTTTGTGGTTACAACCTGAGAAAATGGTGGATATTTTATCAAACTTCTGTAACGTAAGAGAAACATGCACTTTTCTTAACCTGAAGTCTTTTTCGTCAGGTTCGGAGCCCCTAAAACAATAGTGTGCGCTCAGACTCCAGAGTTCTGTGAAGAGGTGAGACTGTCGGCACCAAAAACAGCCCGTAGCCTTCAGACTCCAGTTCAGATCTGTTTAGTCTGAGGGAATGATTAAATTTTTTATTTTTTTTTTAGGTGTCAAAGTTACTGTGTGAGAAGTGGAGCTTGGTGCAGAGGGTGTCTCCTCTGGATCAACCTCAGCTCAACCCGCTGCACGACTGCACGGCGCCGCTGCTGAAGGAGGCCGTGGTGCAGATGGTGACGGAGAAGCAGGGCGACTGGGACGACTTTCTGGACCCGGTGCTCTTCTTCTTCCGGACCTCGGCCAACCCGACCACCAAGTTCACCCCGTATTCACTCATGTATAGCCGCAAGGCCAGTTTTCCCAATGAGGTGAGCCTGCAGAATATGAACCATGTTTTCGGGTAATTTTTTTTTTTTTTCTTCATTTTTTTTTTGTTCTATTTTTTTTCTTTCATGTAGACCACACAGACTCTGCTGAGTTATGACGACCCAGAGCAGGATGCTTGCAAAGAGAAAGCTTCTACATATATGGACATAATGCAGGCGCAACAGAATGCTGTCAAACAGATGGTAAGATTCTGTATTCTCCTTTTGTCTAAAAATACTCATTTAAGAAAATGTGTTTGGTTTGTTTTTATGACTAAAACTAAAAAATAAGTACTATATTTGGCCACTTGGGGGAAGCAGAGGAACCATGAAAGTGCACCAATTTTGTTTCACTACAACTTGACTGCTTTATCAGCTTGTTCTACGGTTTTAGTTCTATTCAAAAATACTTTATTGATACCTGAAGGAAATTAAATTACATAGTTTCTAGTCTGTTGGTTTAATATGCGACATATGTTAGAAACTATTACCTCATCATCTGTTTGTGTGATGCCAAGTGGTGGCATTTATCGTTTAAAGTAAACTAACTAAAAAAAAGTTTGCTTCATTTGAAAAATAGATAGTTTGGTTGTCTTTTCTTTATTCGAAGGAGAGATGCCCTCACCAGCAATTTAGGTAGGCAAGGCAGGGCAAATCTGCTTCACAGAGTGAAAGAAAGTGACGTCAAGAGACAAGAAATGCATTAAAACAGCTAACTGAAAATCTAGAAATTAAAAATCGGTTTAATGTTGATTTAAGCAGCCCAATTGCCAAGACGTGAACAAATGAACTGACTGAATTATCATGTACCTGTATGATAAAGATGCGGTAAACAATAATATTTTCAGACCTGAGTTAAGGGAGTCAACGGTTTCTGCATGTCTCGGGTCCTCAGAGTTTATTTCAGAGTTTTGGAGGAAACGCACTAAATGGTACCTGCTCATGTTAGGATCTGGTCCTGTTAACACTGAGTAAACACGTCCCTGCTGATCTGTAGTAATTGAAACCCGAGGGATCGGGATACCTGGCAGGTAACAATGGCCTGGTCACCAGGTTCTGCCTTACAGATTAATAACAGGCTTCTGAAGTCTCTTTCATAAAGATTGGAACAAGGGCTGGTGTAATGTGTTGTGTGTCACCGCCGTTGTTACGGTAACAAAACATCATCAAACCCTATTCCGAACTCCATAAAGTCCTGTGCATACTAAAACGGAGCCCTGAATCTGTTACTTTACAGTCAGGTGTTTCAAGGTCAAATACATTAAAATATCTTCCAAAATTAAAGACGACAGATTTCAAGACATAAAAATTCAATTAACAACAAAAACTATGTCCTTCATAATCATTTTAGTGACTGTTATTTTGAAGGATTATTTACGCTCTGGCCGAATTACTAATGCAAGATGACACGTCACAGAGTCCATTCCAAACAATAGAGGCCCAAGAATGGAACCTTGAGGAACCCCGTATGTAACTGTTATTCACTCAGATTAAACATTGTCAAATAAAACTGTCTGCTGCGGTCAAATAATAGAGAGCTACAAACTGAATTCAATACAATTCAGTTGTATTGGAAGAATGCCACTTGAGTAAATTTACACCTTCCAAGACAAATTGCTACTTTACATTCAACTACATTTTTATTTATCAAATTAGTTTATACAAATACAATCCAATTAAAAAGAAAGATGCATTAAAAACTAGCGTGTATGATGACTGAATGAAATGAAACCTTATTTTTCTGTTTTTGTGTGTGTGCGCGCTGTCTTTTTACAGGTAATAGCCAACATGAACGCAGCCTACAAGCAGGAGAAGAAGAAGAACGCCAAACGCAGAACCCAGAACACGCCCCCCACCGCATTAAAAACGAGCCCCTACATTAAAACGGAGCCTCTGTTCAGCGTGGTGGACTCCCCCCCGGCCAAAAAGGTCAAAGAGAGCTTGTATTTGTCGTTTCCCGTGGATACGGTGCTGGCCACCCAGCAGAACAGCTCTGAGGACGTAAAGGCTGAGCTCAGGTACCACTTGGCTGAGCCTGACGTCCACTGAGGAGGATGACTCGGCAGAAAGACAACGCATCAGCAGGGACCCAACGCAACCCAGGGCTGCCTGGAACCTTAGGCAGAAGGTCAAAGGTCGACGTCAACAAGCAGTGGAAAGCGACCAAGATGAACGCTGAGATGCACCTTCAGTGCCTTGCAAAAAAATAAAAAATTAAAAAATCACTTCTTCACATCTTAAGATTGCAGTTTTTGATATGTTAGGATTTTATGTGATAGACCAACACAGAGTGGTGCAGAACTGTGGAGTGGAAGAAAACCTGCTCTTGGCTTTACTTTATTTTTTTCTTCATATATAAATAACAGGTGCAAATCCAGGTGTTTCAAACAGCTTTCCACATCTAGATTACATTTGGAATGTAATCAACATTATATTGTAACAACATAGTTATTCACTTCTCATGGCTTTTTAAAGTTAAAGGTGTAAACTATGTTTTAGCATGCAGTTGAATAATCTGCTGGGAGGAGTCACATGGCGGTCAATACAAGCAGTAGAATTTCACAGATTCTATATGTACGAGATGCGCCACCCATTCTGGGAAATTAATACGGGCTGATTAAGGCTACACTTGTTTCCTGTGAGCTCGCATCTTGGAGTGACATATCACGTTTGAGTATTTTTTTATTGCCAAATGGAGAAAAACTGTCAATTGTAAATATATATAGTCCTAATTTCTATTAACAGTGCAAGGCAAAAACAATGCTTATTTTTCTGCGTTTGTTCACAAATAAAGACAGTGACGTGTGATACAAACTGAGGTAGCAATAAGTAGCTCACGTCTTCAACTTTCGACATGTTTAGGTGTGTGGCCGCCATGCTGGAGATTATACAACAGCACGTTCTAATTTACTTCAAAAAATAAAAAATAAAGCCAGAGTGTAAAGGGGTTCACTTTATTGGCCCTTCTTGTGAGTGGTCTGGACCATAGACGATCTTTGATGCCGGTGTAAACTTGACATTTCGGCCAAACGTTTAGTGAATCCCAACGTGCTTCGGTGAGGCGCGAGTGTCGCGTCTGTTTGCTTGTGTACTTCAACCAAAACTGGGACAGGATGCAGTTAGTAAGCAGAAGTAGCACACAGACTGCTGGATGGTGAGGTATAAAGCCAATATGGTACTGTCTGTTACCCGACTTTAGCTCAGCACCTGCTAGCTGCTAATATCAAACACCAAGCCACGCGGTAGGAATAGTGGAATGACTAGAAATTTCCTGCTCTTCTCGTCGTCCCTGATAATAGTTTATGGCGCAGTGAACTACTTCAGCTCTTGATAATATTTAGAAGAAACGCTTAAAGGAACCGGAAGCAAAAATAATTTCAAAATAAGAGTTTAAATTAGAGATTGAGATACTTAAAAAAAGCAGATTTTTTTTTTTTTTTTACAATGTGAATATGTAAATGAAAGTTAAATAAATAAATACATTTCAATAGTTTGAAAGAAGCTTAATAATAAGTCTAATTTTTTAAAAAAGTTGCTATTTTTCCGGTCAGTAAAGCTTCTGGAGTTCTAAACTCTGACTCCAATAATCAGCATGGAGATCCATGGACCTGTCATCTGCACTGTGCTGTACGTTGTCCTTGACAGTGTCATCACCACTGTCCTATACGTCAAGGGGACAGAGCTGTCCCTCTTCATACGTGATGTCCTGGACTTTAACATCATAAGCTCTGCCCTTGACCTGTGGGGCATTGTCCTTCTCCGAGCATCCCTCCTGCTGGGTGCCTCCATTGGCGTTTTATGGAACAGGGAGGATGGCCCGCCCAGGGTCGCCCGGGTCACCACTGTCATTCTCCTCTTCTGCATGGTTGTCATCACCTACACCCTGGCCAAGCTGCTGATGCTGACCGAGGTGGAGCCCCTCAGCCAGCAGCCGTGGCTCCTGAGCCTGATGGGATGGACCTGCACCTCCTCCCTTGGAGTCGTGCTGCTCTGGAGGCAGCTTGGGAGGGTTTCCAGCTCCGTGAGCGAGCTGGACGACAGGAACAGCCGTGGTGGAGGAGGAAGGGTCTCCGAGGACTCAGAGAAGCTGGTGGATACAGCTGGTGAAGAGGAGGAGGCAGGAGGGAGGAAGGAGAAAGAGAAGGTCAGCTCCAGGGCTACGTTGGGACGCTTGCTCAGCTACTGCAGAAAGGATGCTGGACTGCTTTCCTTAGCCGTCCTCTTCCTGTTCATCTCTGCAGTGTGTGAGTATCCAACAAACAGTGCTGCCATGGCTTGTAATATCACAATGATAACTCATATTTCCAAGAATGATGTCTGTAATCATTTATAGCCTTCTTCCCCTACGGAGAGTAACTACACACTCTCCTGCCAAAGGTCAATGAGCAGCTGTCATAAGAACATGAAAGTCGTTCTCCTTACCATTCAATACGTAGCTTCACGGCTGTAGCAGATGTTATGCATTTATGGGCCATCCTTAAAGTCTTTGTAGTTCATGAAGAGACGTTAAGAGCGTTTTATTTTGGTTTGTCAGATTTTAAAACTTTGTTTAGTTTGCATAAACTAAGCAGAACGCCTTACACTCAGTTTGTTGGCACCAATGATGAACATGTCATCAGTTGCATAATCTCACACTTCCCCAGAGACCCCATCTTGGCAGCAAGCAACACTTTTTACTTTACACCTTTGCACCACACAGGAAGGAGCTTTGACACAACCTCTCTCAACGGTTCATCCTGAGTCCTATCTTGTCAGATTCTCTCTGGTATGTAGGCCTGGGAACTGAGTTGATCATTATCTTGTGTCACCCCAGCCCAGTTAAGTCCGCTTCAGTCAAACTCCAGTTTGTTTTGCTTGGAAAGTCCAATTGTGGACCAGAAAAAGTGAACTCTGGTCCGCCTGTAAACCGAAGTCTCTGCTCGGTTGACGTGAAGATTAATGAGAAGGCACTGCTCCAGCTCAGGATTATGTTTATTTGACCAAATATTGATAGTCCGTCTGATTGTTATTGCTTCTCCAAATGATTTCATAAGTACATGCTGAACAGATCTGTTTTTATATCACAATTCGTCCCTTTCGTTTCTTTCAGGTGAAGCTTTCATTCCATTATACTACGGGAAGGCAATAGACAGTATTGTGGTTCACCAGAGCATGGAGTACTTTGCTAAACCTGTAGCAACACTGGCTTCACTGGCTTTGGTCAGGTGAGTGCACAGTGTCAGTTGTGCCCCGGGGCCACTGTCCTTCTCGTCTCCAAGTTCACTGATAATCTTTTGGTCCCACAACAATTTCTGTGAGTGAGCTTTCGTCTGGGCTGCACAGTGGCGCAGTTGGTGGCACTGTTGCCTTGCGGCTAGAGGGTCCTGGGTTCTGCACGGAGTTTGCATGTTCTGACTGTGCATGCACGGATCCGCTCTGGGTATTCCAGCTTCCTCCCACAGTCCAAAAACATGACTGTTAGGTTAATTGGTCTTTCCAATTAACCTAACAGTGTGTGTGTGTGTGTGTGTGTGCGTGTGTGTGTGTGTGTGTGCATGGTTGTTTGTCCTGTTTCTCTGTCTTGCCTGGAAAGCAGCTGGAGATAGACACCAGCATCTCTTCATCTACCTCCTGCTTAAATATTTCTGCTTGCTCTCTTAAAGCAGAAACATCTCCTTCACATGTAATTTTAAGTTCCTGGTTAGAAACTTTATCCTGCTCCAGTTCACTTTGGAGATGTTTCATGGTCTCTGTGATTTGCTGCTGCAGGAAAGAGAACTCCAGAGCCATTTTCTGATGCTGATTGTTCTTTTCAGCTCTAAGTGCATTGATAAGATGATGGTCATTCTTCTTTCTCACAACTCACCTCATACTGATAAATGCCTGCTTCAAACCTCCTGTTTAATTCTTGGTATCAAATCTTATACAGCACCAGCTCACTCTGCAGACGGTTCTCTGTTTCCTGCAGGCAGTCAATCTCCTTGGACATTTTTTCTTGGAGATCGTCCTTCTCAGCTCTCAGGTTTTCAAGGAGCTTTTGTTCATTGATTTTTCTTCATCAAACATCTGCATGTGGACCTGCAGGTTCTCCTCACCTGCAGCTTCATATTTTGATTGAAGCTCCTCGTAGCAAGTCTTGATTTGGTCCAGCTCTTGTTGGAAGGCGTCACTTTTCTCTTTCTCTGCCTGGATTTGTGTCCTGAATGCTTCCTCACCAACAATATGAGCTTCCTTCAATTGCTCAAATTCCTTCTGCAGCAGCGTTTCGTCTTGTGTTTTATGTCTCTGTGCTTCCTGGAAGTGATTATAGCTTGTCTGAGAGACTCTGAATCAGAAAACTCTTCTCCTGTCAGTAGTTCTCTCTTCATCTCCTTGAGTCTTTTCTGTCCTTGTAACTCAGCTTTTGTTTTCTCCAGTCCTCTTTGCACGTTGACCAGCTTTTGGTTCTCCTCAAACCATCTTGCTCTGTCCTTTTCCAAAAGAGAGCCAAGTCTCTGGATCTCTCTGTAACTCAATGGGAGGCGTTCTGTTCTCAATCCAGCCTTGCAGATTTTGTCCAGCTCTCCAGGCTCCATGCTGGGGTCTCATCTCACCGTTGGAGGAATGTGTCCTTTGGTTCAACATGTTTGGACAAAACAATGTTTGTTAAAATCGGTTTTGATCCACAAACAATCTCCATGTTCAACTTTGAAAGCGTTTTCCGAACGTCTGAACTTGTCAGTAGTGTAGCAAGCAATGACCAGAATGTAGAAGTTTGTTAGATACATAAAGTGCTGATGACATCAGAAGCATGCCTCTAGTTGTGACATCAGAGTTTTCCTTCATCTCTGGAATGATGATGTGAGTATTTGAGGAATCGACCACTTTGACCAACCAACCTCACTCAAAAAGTGTTTGATAAAAGCTGGTGAGAATTTTCTGCTTTGTTTTTGGCCAAAGATAATTTTACACTGATAAACAACTTAGAATAAGTGATGGCAGCTCATGATTTAGGAAAAACTTACAAACTAGAGTAATAATTATCATTTTTGGAGCGTAATATATTACACTGATCATATTAGTTTAGCATAAAGATCTTGAAATGTGATGAATCAATCATTATTAGTCTTTTTTGGAACTGTGATGTTTATATGTTCATTGCATACTGAAGAGCAAATATTCAGTCAAAGTGGGCTTGGGCTGCCGGCATCCTGCATGTTTTAGTTCTCTCCCTGGTTTAACGCACCTGGATCAAATTATGGCTGAGAAGAACATTGACTTGCTGAAAGGTTGAGTTCTCATGAGGAAGATCACTAAAACATGCAACATGTTGGCCCTCGAGGACCGACTTTGGTCACCACTGGTACATCTTTAAATAGCTGCCAAGTGCTACTAATTAAATCCATTATTAAACTGTCATTACCACCAGCATGTATGAACGGCCCTGTAAACGGAAAGCTAACAAAGATAACAAACTTTGTCGGATGATATATTGTCCCAGAAATTATTCAATAATTGATAATATTATGTAACATTTGAGACCATTTTCAACTAATACAGTAATATTGCTAATCATGGCATACTAAAGCACTCTCTCAAGCATCAAGAAACTTTCATTTCTAAAGAATGTGTAATACTGGAACTGGAAGAAAACATTTTTAATATCAAAAATACGCTGGCCAAATCAGCAGGTGGCTAATGCCTTCTATGATCGTGTGGCTTTCAGGTTTTCTTCTGATATATCTCTGCTTACAATTTAGTTTGTTCTCTTTCTGTGAGCAGCTCCAGATGTCTGTTGACCCACGTGTCAGTAGCACCCCCGTTTAATCTTTTCTTTTTCCTCAGCTCGATGGCCATCGGAGTGCGAGGAGGAGTCTTCACCCTGACATTTGCGAGATTAAACCTTCGGCTGAGAAGCCGCCTCTTCAGAACCCTGATGGCACAGGAAATTGCCTTTTTTGATGAAAACCACACCGGTAATGAAGAAGAACATCAAGGGGCCAAGACGGTCAAGTGTTATACGTTTCCCACAGCTGATGGCGTCGGTTTTATTTTCATTTAAATTCAAGAAATTCATTTTCAGACTACTTTTTAAGAATGTTTGAAGAGCATTTATGCTGTGTTGCTTAATTGGTAGATCAATTTTAATATCATCAGCAAAGTGATTGAAGAGAATGCTATGTTTTTGAAAAATAGAACCCGAAGGTAACATGTAAAGACAAAATTGTACCTTTGATACCGGCCACCGGAAAATAAAATACCATAGTCCACGTACGAAAAGCTCCTAGAAGCTCAAAAACCACAAAAACAGCAGAACTGTCTGAATCACACTTCTCTGTCAGTCCTGATTTTTCCCTCGGTGTGTTTATTTTTTCTCTGATGTTGTGACCTGTCCCTATTGGCCCACAGGGGACATCCTTTCACGTCTGTCAGCAGACACCACCCAGGTGAGCGACCTCATCTCCCAGAACGTCAACGTGTTTTTGCGGAGCGTCATCAAGGGCACCGGCTTCATCATCTTCATGTTTCGGATGTCCTGGAAGCTCACGCTGGTCACCATGATGGGATTCCCTTTCATCGCTCTCGTCTCCAAGCTTTACGGCGAATACTACAAGGTAGAGCAGTTCAGCCTCTTCGTTTGGCAACATATCTGGTGTCTAGCGTGGTACGGCAGCCGTAGCAGTGTGGTTAAAAACAGTGTGGTTTTCCTTCCAGAAACTGACCAAAGAGGTGCAAACGGTCCTAGCAGAAGCTAACAAGGTCGCCGAAGAGACCATCTCAGCCATGAGGACCGTGAGGAGCTTCGCCAATGAGAGCGGGGAGGCCGACTCCTACTACGCCAAACTCTTGGTCATGTTCCAGCTCAACAAAAAGCAAGCCCTGGCCTACGCCTGCTACATGTGGTCCAGTTGTGTATGTTCTGCTGCAGCAGCTTTATGCACAGAGTTGGGGTTTAAATTGTGAGCACCACCGAGCTTTATCTCTGTTTTCCAGATATCAGAGCTTGCTCTTGAGGTGGCTGTCCTCTACTACGGAGGCCATCTTGTACTCACCAACCAGTTAAGCAGCGGCGGCTTGATTTCCTTTTTTATTTACATGCTGGAGCTGGGAGAATGTTTTGAGGTACTTCCTTGGTCATTTCATCAGTTCTCTAGGACTGCAACAAACGATTATTTGGATATTCTGTTATTCTATCAATTATTCCATCAGTTATTCTGGTTACTAGTCAATTGATCGGATCAAAAAATTTCACACATTTTGCAGATTTTTCATTTAAGACTTTTTATACAATGTTAGAAATGCACTAAAATATACCAGTAAACAATTAGTTGCATAATGTGCTTGATAGGGATTTATTTTTTAGAGAATTCGAACCAGGTGAAGCTAAATCTATGCTACTTGCAGAGCTTTTGATAAAACGTATTTACAGACCAAAATTTGTTTTTAATCAATTATTCAGTTAGTTGATGATTATTTCAATAATCAGTTAAATCAGGATTATTTACAACTAATTGCAATTAATTAAATTAATCTTGATTCATCAAATTAATCACAATTAATTGTGATATCACAATTTTTTTTTTTGATTAATTACTATTAACCTGATTAATCGTTTCAATCATGTCGTAACAGAGCAGCAGATTGCAGTGAAAACCTGTCCTGCCTGCCTTTCAGAGCATTGCGTCAGTCTACACTGGCCTCATGCAGGGGGTTGGAGCAGCTGAGAAGGTGTTTGAGTATCTGGACAGGAAACCCAAACATCCAGCGGAGGGCACCGCGGCTCCAGACTCCTGCACTGGTCTGGTTGAGTTTAAAGACATCACCTTCGCTTATCCAACGCGGCCAGAGATCGATGTCCTCAAGGTTCGTCTTAGGAATCCTCTCGATTTTATCGACTAATCAGATTTTTGGTTATAATAGTCAAAATGTTACAAGAATACAGTCATAATATTACGAGAACAAAGTCAGACAACAATGAAGTCTAAATGAGACCAAAAGCATGTCACAATGTTACCAGAATAAAATCGGAATATTTGTGGAATGGAGCTGTAATTTTAAAAGGGATACAAGATGAAAACTAACAAAGACTTAAAATGACAAATGCTGAGCAGCTTCTGAAGTTATATTTTGGCATGGTTTTTACAGATGCATTCAGATTCTCATGATGCATCAGCATCAAATTTTTATCAGTAGCAGGACTGAAGCTACTGAGTACTTAGAAGAGAACCATGGACTGGGCACCAGCATGTCAATGCATTTTTTCCTCAATGAAACAGATTTTTCCGGATGTTATTCTGGTACTATTATGTCCTGATTCTGCTGTTTTGATGGTATTTTCTTAATTAAACATACATTTTCATAGCTTAGCCATAAAGTTTCTTCATAAAACTCTCAGAAGTGATGTTTGAAATATAAGCAAGTTTTTGAAAGTATTTTCTTTCATTTATAATTTCTATTTTTGAAAAAAAAAAGTGAGAAATTTGTTTTACTACAATTGGAAATAAGATCCAGCATGAAGAAAAATTAGATTTTTTTTCCACATGTGTCAGCCCTACCAGGTGTCACTTTATCTTCTTTTCACAATGAATAACTGTGTCAGTAAACTACATTGAAGTTTGTTTTTGCAGTGTTACAAAATGTAAAAAAAAAAAAAAAAAGTTTGAAGGAGTTTTACAATGCATATACACTCAATTCACTTCAAGTTTCAGTCCATACATTTAGCTAAACCGTGCTGGCTGTTTAGCTAAATCATAGCCATGTAGCAAATTATCCAATAAGTCTGACTTGTTTATTATTGTAAGATTATTTCTGGGATACGTTTCTTTTTGCAGGGAGTGTCGTTCGCTCTGCGGCCCGGAGAGGTGACTGCTTTGGTGGGGCCTTCAGGCAGTGGAAAGAGCTCCTGTGTGAGTCTGCTGGAAAATTTCTACCTCCCTCAGAGCGGCCAAGTGTTGCTGGACGGGACGCCTGTTAATGAGTTTCAGCATGACTATCTGCACTCCAAGGTGAGCCTTTGTAAAAAAAAAAAAAAAAAGTGAAACTGACATAAGTTGTGAAGTTGCTCGCAATACATTAATACATCCCAGCTTGGAGTGCCTCTTGTCAGCCACTCTGTGCTCCAGCTCTCCCATTCCACCTGGAGGTTTGGACTTTTAGATTTTCAGTTTTGTGCCTCTAGCAAGACACGGAGCCACCAGTGGGTGGGTTCACCATTTGGCCAATGTGTTTCCATCTCCCCTTTAGCACCTGAAAGGGGAGGTAACTGCCAGCGTAAACTTTTTGAAAAATTAAGTGCGACATTTTGAATTTTGCCGTTTCTATCAACCTTTTGTAGTGCAATAATTCAACATGGCTACTGAGCCATTGGCTTATTTCAGAGTCAAATGTGAGGCCATCTGTTTGACTACCGCAGGTGGGCTCAAACTCAATCATGCAACATAACACCGATCCCTAACATGGAATATCAGAAACAGGAAATTAAAAGCTGTGGTGGACTAACTGGACTTTATTTGTCCTTCTCAAGTAAATAATAAAACAGTTGAATATGCCAAAGGTTATTGTTCGTCTATTATTGTCCCTTTACATTTGAAAATGTACATTTTTGAATTTTCAACTTAATTATTTGGAGGTAACAAGCATTTTGGTATAAAAGTATGAATAACTTTGTTTCCAGGTTTGGAATAACTTTATTAAGGGCTAAATATACTTTTTATTCTCCTCTATGTAAAGCACTGTGGGGAAAAACACTGTGCTGGCCACATGGATTGGCAGCTCTGGTACACATGCATAAAACCCGAAAATAGCAAATAATTGTACATTTTCAGGTTAACTAAGTTTTAGAGCATATAATTGTATCACTGTTTAACTTTTCTGTTTATTATTTTGTGTGTCTGCAGATTGCCCTGGTGGGCCAAGAGCCTGTGCTATTTGCCCGGACCATTAAGGAGAACATCTCCTACGGCCTGAGTGACGTCACCATGGAGATGGTGGTGCAGGCAGCCACCAAGGCTAATGCTCATGATTTCATCACCAACCTCCCCAAAGGCTATGAAACAAGTAATTACCAAACCTGTTGATTTTTTTTTTTCTAAGTAAACTGCCCCTTATTTGAAGCACAAGGGTTAGGGTGATAATAGATTTTATTATTGCAAGATAAGACCTTTGACCTATGCAGTTCAAAGAGGATTTTTTATTATTTATTTATTTCAGTCATTTTTAACCTTTCCATACACATGTAAAACACATAAACAAACAGTCTTTGGATTTCTGTCAATAAAAACACAAAGTGTAGACTGAAAAATTTACTTTTTTATACGTATAGCATTGTCAGAATCAAAACAACAGACTTTCCGGTGTCATTTTTCTATAACTATGCAGAAAATTGACTTTTGTCTTTTTCTAAAGGTGTTGGAGAGAAAGGCTTGCAGTTGTCTGGGGGACAAAAACAACGGGTGGCTATAGCCAGAGCTCTCATCCGCCAGCCACGCGTCCTCATCCTGGACGAAGCCACAAGTGCTCTGGACGCAGAAAGTGAACATATTGTAGGTGAAGTGCGGTTAAATGCAAGGCATCATCATTATAAATACCGTATTTACGGAAGCGTGTGTAAATAATTTCAACCGCAGGTTCAGCAGGCTTTGAACAGCATCATGCAGGAGCACACGGTGCTGGTGATCGCCCACCGGCTCAGCACGGTGGAAAAGGCCGACAACATCCTCGTGATCGACAAGGGCCAAGTGGCCGAGCGGGGGAACCACAGTCAGCTCATGGCCACCGGCGGCCTCTACTGCAAGCTGGTGCAGAGGCAGGTCCTGGGCATCGAGACCGGGGCGGAGGTCCTCAATCCGTCGGAGACCGTCCGGTGGAAGTCTGACAGAGGGCGGAGGAGACAAAGCACCAGCAGCAGCGGAAGCGAGTCGGAGCACAATATACGCTACTGAGATCGAGCTGCAGCATGCAAAATGTATTCAACATGACAGGCAAATGATAATCGGGCTGGTCTGGGCTACCGTCACAGGAGAAAAAACCTCTAAAAATCAAAGCACTCCAATGATATCCAAAGATTCTGCACAAAATTTCACATCTACTTACTTAACAGCTTCATTAAAGTAGTGCAGTAGTACAATGTCAAATAAAATTAAATAAAAGCAAGATAAATAATTTCACAACTTTTTCACATAAATTGACAGATATTTTGCACTAGAGCTGTCTCGATGCAACTTTTTCACTTCCGATACAATAGCGATATTGCAGCTTTGAGTATGGACTGATACCGATAACAGCACAAATTCTGACTACTTTTATGACTTATTCTGTAGTGTTGAATGCTAGAAAAGCCTCTGTTGTGCTGCTCAGTGAACAATAGTAAACAACAATAGAAGAACTAAGCTATTTATTATTAACCAATGGGTCTGCGTGTGGGATACAAGCACTCCTGGATAGAAGTGCAGGAGTGGAGTGCTTCTGTTTGCGTGCTTGAACAGGAGATTTTAGATGCAGGCCGGCCGATACAACCCCATGCTCAGTTTTTAGCTGATATCATACCGATTTCTGATTTTAATATCGTATCGAGACAAGCCTTATTTTACACAATTCAACTCAAAAACAAACCTGGAAGACAAAAATACGATAAAATTAAAAATGTGCAATAACCCAGTTTTGTCCTCAAGGGCTGGTGTGCTGCACGTTTTACATTGTTCTCTCGTTTAGAGTCTCAGAATAAAACTAAATCGTTTATTACAAGAACATATAGAATATGATCGGAAGGTAAATTCATCCATTAATTCAGCTGTGCACATTTTGAGAGCATTTGATCATACAATATTTTAATGCATCACAAGCCTTGATTGAATGTTCACGAAATGCTTTATTGGCTTAAAAAAGGGATATGCTGCTGTCAATGCACCTTTTTGTTTTAGCAATATCTCATCGACATGTCACTGTAACTGTTTTTTACTTTGAAGCTGTTTTTTAACTTCTGTTTTCTTATCAAAATAAATTCCTTTATTGGCACTACATAAGCTGGATATACTGAAAATGATAAATAGGTGTGATTGCTAAGTATGTATAAAAAAAAATGTATGATCTCCTGCTTGTTTTTGAAGAAAGTCTTAATTGTCAAACACAGATTAGGAGCCATAGTCATTTACAGCAAATATTGTAATGGCAACTACTTTAGTGCTTCCAGTTCTGTAAGTTGTGGTGTAAATGCCATGTTAAGGGTGTTTGTGTGTGCGTGTGTGTGTTTGTGTGTTTATTCTAAAGTATACAACTACAATGGTTTTTAAGCTGAAATTTTAATTTATGGTGGATTCTCTCAAATCCACACGGGATAAAATAAACAAATTCAGTTCAAACATGTAAATGGAAGTTATTGGGATGTGTCACCAAAAACAATTAAACTATAAGCTCCAGATTCAATGACACCGGCTAAAGTGTCATTGAGGTGTTTCTTCAAGGATCAACTTGAGGAAACACCAGGTTTCTGTTTTCCATGAATTGGAACTTTGTACTTTCTGAGGTGAATGCAGACACAATACAATCGTGCGACTGGTACAAATCATGAAAAAACATCTGCTAAATACAGAAAATGCTGACTAGAAATAATCTTACACCATTGTTTCAGGCGCCCCCTCCAGCCCAGCGCCCCTGTGCCTTGCATATGGTGCATACTCTCTTTTTTTTTTTTTTTGCGCCACTGCAGTTGGAACACGCACATCATGTACACTACACTGAGTTTGCCATCACATAGGAGTGAAGACAATTCCTGCAACACTTGACTAAAATCCACTGCTGTCCACCTAGACATGCCACATGGCTTCTTGAAAAATCCAGAAGCTTGGTCACAATTACAAGAGGATCGTTTGGACGGTGAGGGTTGGAAACGACAATATTATGCTGGGGGATTGCTTTACTGCTTGTGGTAATGGTTGGAATATTAGACAAGAAATGCAAATCTGTTCACTTCATCTCAAATCAACACTTAGAAACACTCGTGTGCTTTAATTATAGGTCCATCAGACTTTTAAAAACGTTATTTATGGATTATCTGTCTGAAATATAAGCGGATTGCCTTGAAGAGGAGTGGTCAAACATCCAGCCAAAAATAATAATGTAAAATTATTTTTACATTATTCTGTAAAAATAATTTACAGAATTCTGTAACAGAATTCTGTAAATTCTGTTACAGAATTTATTCTGTAACAGTTCAGTTGTGTTTGTTTGTCTCATTTTTATTTTGCTTAGTGTGTAATATATTCTTAAAATGACCAAATTCTTGAGTTTTCAAAAATAATTGAAGATGTATGTTGCATAATCCTTCCACCCTGAAAATAAACAACAAAAACATTCAAATGTATTATTAAAAGTATACAATCAGAATGTCATTCATTCATTCATTCATTCATTCATTCATTCATTCATTCATTCATTCATTCATTCATTCATTCATTCATTCATTCATTCAT